>WUQG02333589.1:0-18761 GCA_011317285.2 Androctonus mauritanicus | reverse complement strand
AAATGCAAAAAATTCACTGTTAATAACTCATTCTCGAATTGCCCCCTTAAAAATCAAATTGCCTCCTTGTGGGGCGTGCGCCCCACGTTGGGAACCACTGGTTTATAGCTTTTATGAATACTAGACGCAATCTTTTCGTCCCTTTATAGGAGAGCGGGAGTTTACTGTATTTGGCTATTTGTATAATAATAAAACTAGAGAAAAATATTATTTTTAGTAACTATAGCTCTCTGAATTTATGGCGCCCTTAGCCAGTGCCTACTGGATATTATCACATTGTGTATGTTGTATGCATCATATTTACCTCAACTATTTTTATAAAATAAAACAAAATATTTTGGTTTTTAATTAAGATAATTTAAAAATATTCAAAATCCGGAAGTGGCTGGTTCGTGTTGTTATATAAATATCGTAACGTGATTTCTGTTGAATATAATATTAAAATTAAAACATAATTTTTTTTATATACCGTTTAACAATTATTCATGGATATAAAAATGATCTCATATTCAAAGTGACTAGTTGCCAGGAGATAATCGTTATTGAAATTATATAAATACTATCATGTGAAACTAAGGATTGTATTATGAACTGGATGTAACAAGAATAGGATCAATAATGATATTCGTGTTACATCTAGTTGGTGATATATTGTTTCACCCGATAGTATTTAGTATTGACTGGTTTCTGTGTTTCTAAGGCGATGGAGAAAGTTGATGAATATCACAGTATACATAATCGATGTTATCGAGCATTCAATAAATCTCCCATCAAATATTTAATTATTTTTTTAAAATGATACGACAAATAATAATATAAAACTGCTCGATAAAATTGAATGACTCCTATTATTCTAAAAGTCTTATGTAAAAATTTATAACAATATATTGCTGGTTCTTAAACAATCAAAAACTCATAATCACACGTATCACTCGCTCATAATCACTACATCAAAAACTTATAATTATTCTATTGTTACCCTTCTTTTTTTTAGATTTGTGATTCTTTTCTATCTTGAGTCAAAATTATAGTAATAATGTTTTGAATTAATGTTATATTCTAACAGAAAAAATGGTCTTGCGGAGTAATCAAAATAGAATAATGTGATAGGCATTAAAAAGTTATAGAAAAAAAAATAGTTTTAGTAGAAATCATAAAAAATTAAAGAAAACAATTTTATGAAAATTTTCTTTATCGAGCTGAAATATATGCTAAATCATGTATATCTAACTTGAAAGATTGATCGACAGGAGCGATATTCTATGCGATTTTTATACAGCAGGCATTGATAGTTTCAGCATGCTATATGAGGAGATATATGATAGTATATTTCTCTATAATTGAGATTAACTAGGCATGGAGTTTTGAGACAAAAGTTCTTGTGTTACATGTGTCATGCTTGATCAAGAGATTTTTTCTTGAACTATTTCATGTTTGAAACATTTTTTGACGTTTGCCAAAAGTATAAATAAGGTTTATTTTTTTTATGATTTTATATATATTTTATTCTCTTGATAATTTCACAGATTATTTTTTTAAAAAATACTTTAAAAAAAGTTAATAATACTATCTAAAATTTTATCTAGAATCTATGAAAATCTATATAAGGTAGTCTTGATCATTAATACTTTTAAGATAATAAAAAAATCTTATTTTTGAGTCTAATATGCATAAAATTTTCTGAATTTTATCTTTTTTTTTTTTTTTTTTATAGACACTATAAATATTATACTCCTAATTTCTTCATTTCAGGATTCAGTTTTCAGTAATTTGAACTATTATATTCTATTAAAACTACCAGCAAAAATATATAAAAATGATAAAGAAAGATTGGTATCTCAAAGTTAGGATGCTTAGACTCAACATTGAGATAACATATTTCGGTCCCTATTATTATTATTTTTTTTATGAAGAAAAGTGCGTTAAAGAAAATTTATTAATAATTCAGTTCAGAAAATTTTATCAGTTTTGAAGCAGCGCAGGAAATAACTCAAAATCGTATAAAAAAATCCTAAAATTGTGTAGCATGGTTCCAGAGAAAGACCTATAATTTATGTAAGGTCTTTTTGATGAAACTTATTAGAAAATGACTTAAGCCATTTTTTTAGATACGAAAAATTCTATATAAATATTAACTATAAATTCGGATTTTCTACTGAAAAATCTTTATAGTTATTATTAATTTATCAAAAATTTCAGCTTTCTACTTAAATAAAAGTCTAGTAATAGAAGAAAAACTTTAAATAAAAAAAGTGCTGCAGTGGAAAATATTATGACACTGGAAAATCAATAAAAATTATTAATATAAGTACTTATTGAGGTCATTTTTAATCTTCATAAAAATTAAAATATTATCGTTCTAGTAATATAAAAATATTTAATGCATATAATAATTATATGAAGCAGGAATTATCCAAATACACAAGAATGATACGTCACAGAATTTCCTATTATTCTTTAAATAACTGTGGAAACATAGAATATTTTATACCTACATATTCAAAAACAGTAGCCAAAATTTGAACCAAAATTTTTTCGAATTCCATGCACTCCTTTCAAGTTGAAATTTTACTAACAAGATATAGTCCAGAAGTAACCTTTAGTATCAATAAGAGGTAGACAATACTCGAAAGGAAGTGGCCTACAATATATAATTAAATGAAGGCACTCGTGATCATTACAACACGTGGCTTTACGATTGATAATTCGTAATTTTGCAAAATATAATTTAGGAAATTGAATTGATTGAAACAACCAGCAACTGAATTTTATGCAGATACTGTATTGATAACTTATAGAAGAGAATTAGATATAATCCCTTTTTAAAAGCCAGAATAACATTCTCTATATGAGCCCACGCTTACCTTAAAATACGTATAACATGTGGTAGATGTTTCTGCACATCAAACATCTTAATTGTGTAATATATGATTATAGTTCTGTTCCCAAACTCAGACTAATCAATATTAAAGTAACAAAGCTGCAGTGTGATGGAAATACCATTTAATTATAAATGTTCTTTAATTTTTGTATGTACAGTCTGTTTGTAGACATATATGTTTAATGTAAAACAAGAAAATTTATTGAACAGATGCAAATGTAAAGCAACAATAAAATTTTTTTGCTTTTCATTTTTGATGCTTTTTGCTGCATATTTAAAACCTTGCGCTATTTATTTAATAAACGATAATTAAGCAATTATACAGGATCAAGGATTAACAAAAGTCTACAGATATTATTAATTAAAAAAAGATGCTTAGATTCTTTACAATATTTCGAAAGATTTTCCGAAATAACCACAATTCCAGTAATAATATTTGCATAAAAAAAAAGAAAAATACTTGGAAAAATTCCAAGTAATTTTCGATCCAGCATCTCTAAAATAGGAAGCGTGTATAGAATTCCTTCGATGGGAACATTGACCAATAAGAGAGAACTGTACCACGTGATCCTTGGAGGAGAGCCAGACCTTGAACCGTAGTCGATTCTTTTGTAGTGAACGGGTATCCGTTTTAATCCCCCCCCTCAGCCTTGGATAGCCAAGGACGTTTCTTTGTCTGGGCACTTAGCGAAAATGTAACTGTAGACGTTTCACACCCATAATGAGAGGTCGTCACCTCTTACATCCCTTCGGGATAGAATGACTCTTTAAACTGGACGGTGCTTTTGGTCAAACGAAACCATTCGATTTTTTTCAATACTCGTGTCTTCAAAACCGAAATGTTATAATTTTTAAAAGGTGTTTTATTAATTAAGGTGACATCACTTATTCTAATCACGTACGTTACGTGCAAGGTTGATATAAGTTCGCCTTGAGCTTAGCCTTCTGGGTTAACCGCCGATAGCATAAGATCCGAGTTGTAACCCAGTGACCGCAATTGGTGCTTCCAACGGACAATGTATTCCAAACAAACATAAACACTACATTGCTAATAGATGATATAGACCTAGTGATCTAAAAGTGCTAAAACGTTTATCATTTAATATAACCTTCTGTCAAGTAGTCGAAAGGAAATCTGACAATCTAATTCGAAAAATATACTGTTGAACACGATCAGTCCTGTAATAATGTGCATATCGACACACTTTTAACTTCCCTTAAAACACGGTTAAATGAGTGTAAATATTTATTAACAAACAATAATATCCAAGCAAAGACACTACAGGAAACAAAAGCAAATTATTTAACTTTACGTCTGTATAAGTCTCATAAATTCTACATATGAAAATATGTAGATTGATCAATTTTCTCTTGTATAATGGGATATATTGCTTGATTTTATACTCGAATAAAGAGAAAAATGTCAAAACTGATTGATTATACGATAACAATTAGATTTATCAAGCAATAATTTATACAGTTGATCAAGCAATAGATTGATTGGATACTCTTATATGGTATAAATTAAATGTGCTAGAATCTAAACTAAGAGGTTCTCGAACTGGAACATAGATTTCGACGATTGAGTCGACAAAAAGCGTTTACTATATTGTGTTCTTTACAATTAAAAAAAAAAAAAAAAAAAAAATATGCACTTCGAGTGCATTAAACATTCCTTATCAGTGATGACAAAGAATTTTCTAGTATTAAAATTTTTTATAAGTAAAAAATTTAATTTTTCTCAATATATAAAGTAATTAATGTGCCCGAAATATATAGTTTTTTTATTAAATAAAATAAAAATCTAATAAACCGTGTATGCTTTTCTTAGACTAAAGTCTGCAAATTCTTTGTTCTGGTTTAAGATTTTAAGTTCTAACAACAATTAACATAGAAAATAAATTATTTAAAATTAAATTTTCCATCCGAAAATTTTAACTTTTATATAAACGATATTTTATTATAGTGACGATTGATACTGTTAAGCAATCTCTCCTTAATAAATTATCCAAAATATAATTATTTATTTTGATTTGCATTTAATTACCGACTTTCTTTCTTAATCTTAATTTTGTTTCTTTATATCAATTAGCATTTATCGGTCATATAAAATTCTAATTTGAATAATACTGATAAAAATACTGTAAATGTATAGACGACTGATAAAAAATTGAGTTGGAAAATTAAACTGCAAACTTCTATCTATAAAAATTACAATGTATTAAAGTTACTGCATGTGTTTTTATTTAGAAATGCTGTTTAAAGTCAATAGCTTATCCAAAACACATTAAAAAGTAATTAATTAAGTACTCAAACAACTCCAGGCAAACATTATAGCGATTGTAATCAGTTTTGATACAAAGTTGAAGTACTAAATCGGTTAAGTAGTGGCGATTCTGTCAGCCAAAAAGAAAAAAAAATAACATTTATAGACTTCACTCTCTCTTTATAGATGTCCTTGAATGGATTTTCTTCTTTTTAGATTGTCTGGCCACTAGAAGATTTCAAGTCTAAAGGTACATTCAACTTGGTCGTTGCACCCACCTGTAACAAAACTCGTTTCCTGTCAGTATGGTATAACTTATCGGACTTCGGTTTATTTCATAATAAACAAACAGTTTTCTGGGAACAAACACGATTTTAACTTTCATTCTTTGGCAGTCATAAAACTGTAAAACGAGAGTAGGAAATATCCCACGCGAATTCTTAATTAAAACATTTTATCCGCGCAACGTATAAAAGATATTTGAAACTTTAATTAAAAGCGAAACAGGATCGGGAAGAGATTGTGACTTACAAGATAAATTTACAGACTTCGAGTAAACTTTGATCTTTTGTACAATAATAATAATAATAAAAGACAAAACTCAAATTTAGTCTGTTTGTCTCTATTCAACTTCCGAAGCTATAAGTTATGGCTTTAGTTTTATTTAGCAATTTTTACTAGGCGAAATTTCCGAAGTTAATTATAACATTGCTGAGACCTTGAAGTTTCTTATGATTTATAAAAAGAATGTTACGTGTGAAGATATACGAGCTAATGTTAATTTTACAAATGTTTAAAATAGTTATAATGTTTACATTCGGTATCGGAAATGTCCAAATTTAGGAAAGAAAGAATCCGTTAGGTAGTAAAGATTTTAAGTATGACAAATGTAACTGCGAGCTTAATTGGTTGACATATTAAAGAAACAATAATTAAAAGTATTTATAAAATATATAATGTAGTAAAGCGTATCAGTAGGGCATCCAGAAATTTTTAGAAAAGATTGCAGAACAGCAGCTCTTGGATATACTGTATCACAGAAGCGTAAAGTGCAATAAAGCGATTTTCAAAGGTGCAAAAAGTATGGTTTATTAAAGTTTCAAAATGCAATAAATATTAAATTTTGTTAGAGTAATTCTAAACCATTGTATGAGATTGGGAGTAGAGTTAATTATAGAATTCTATACAAAACATGGCTATAAATTTAAATGGAAATTTTTATCTAAATTATCGAAGTAAACAGTTATTTATCAAAACAATGCCGTATATAAAGTAAGATTTTATCGTAAATCAGAATAGCTAAAAATAAAAAAAGAGAGAGAATGGCTGAAAAATTCAATAACGAGAAAATGATTTCGAGAAATCATGTTTTGCGCTTTTTTATTTCGTCTTAGAATAAAAAAAAATACGACGCAGAAGAGAAATTGCAAATTTTGCTTTCATCGCCGCCAACTTACTCTAGTGAATCACTAAAATCGCTTATGGCGACATTTCGCTTTCCGAAACCGAAGCGTCATCAGTTCGCATGACTTTTAAGCTTTAAAAGAAACAACATGGAGAAAATGCGAACTGACAGACTAAATATAATACTCTCCCTTTGCCGTGATATCACATGGTTGTCCAAGAATAGCCGAAACCGTGGCGCCGTCTGGAAACGGCGCCAACCTGTTTCTCCTCGTCAAAATTCCAACTTTCATTTTCCTTTTGATGCTTTTCAACCAATGCTTAAAAAGATGGCACGATTTCAGAATTGTATGTTTACAAATAGGTTGCGAGTCTATATTAGTGTCGATGTAGTGGCGCCGATTGTCGCCATTTTTTACGTAATGTTATTGTTTTGCTGTTATTTTAAAACCTTTTAAATTTTAAAAATAAGTTGCGGTAAGTGCATTCGTGTTTTTAATGTACGATAATCAAAGATATCTTCTATGGATTGTATATATTGTATCATCGATCTTATCTACACGATTATTGTTTATTTAAATATTAATATATATAGTCTACTGTGTATATAGGCTTATAAATATATAATTATATATATATTTTATATACATACAGTATAAATATACAATGTTATTGTTTAACTTGCGATTATAAAACTTTACAGTCAACAATTCTAGCCAACTGTGAAATTTAAAACGGTTTATCGAACCCTTATCAAGTATTATTCAAACTTAGAATCAACAGCAACAACGTTGGCAATTATATGTTGCTCTTGATGCAATGCTAGATACATTTGATCTTTTCCCCATGGCTGTTATTATTAACTTCTAAAGGACGAAACATTCCCAATTGCAAAAATATAGGTAAAGTTTTTATCAATGTCGAGTAATATTATGGCTACTTTTTTACAAAGCAAAAGAAAAACCTTTCAAATGAGTAGAAAATATTTACACGACGTTCGTGTATGGCGAATAGTTATGAAGATATAAAATTTTGAATTAGATCATCAAAATTAATAATCATATAATTTGATTAATAAGCAAATGATCTTGTTAAATTTGACCTTTATTCTTGGGATATTTTGAGATTGAGAGAGAAAAACAAACAAAATATTAATTTAAAGTAATTTTTGAAAAATATGGCCAAATTCATTTCAAACGAATAGATCCTATGATGTTCAGGAGAAACAAATAATTTCAAAGATATCACTTTTAAATTTTCTTGCCATGGCTATTTTATTTAGAATAATTGCCATTTTGTAATGGAATCGTGGAGGAACATCAAAATTTACAGGCATGTATTTTATTTACCAAAAGCGATCCTCTAATATTTAAATGTTCTCTTAGAAAGTCAACGCCTTTGATGTCCCCTTTCCCATTTAATGAGACTACTAACTTGTAAGAGAATCCATTAATATATTCTCCAATTTTTAGTTCTTGAAATATTTTTGGATTAATAAACAAAACGAATACAAGATCATTTTTTCGGCAAAAAGAGCGCGTAATTCATAAAGATGAATTTCCTTAAAATGTATGATAAAAATCTTGCCTCGATAAATGAACTATTTATAGATCGATACAAAAATTTATGCATATCAACTTTAATAAAATATGAAAATGAATCATATATTAATATGCAATATTCAGTTTACTGTTATTTTTGTACACTACAGTATATATATATTCAATTACTATTTTGTATGATTTTCAATTGCACGCATTCTAGGCAAAATATGAAATAAGTTTAAGTAGGCCATGATATGTTGTTAAAACACGATTTGCGTGTACAGTGTGTAGCGTGAATTTAACACGGAATTTTAAAACACGTTGTGATCGATGAAAGAAAAAAGGAAAAGTTATTAAATCGCATAATATTAAGAGAAACATTCTATTTATTCATTTAAAATAATAATGGAATCAAAATGCATTATATAAATAAAGATAGTCAGTCACATGTAGTAAAGGTTTGTGACATTATCCCATTTCGGATGTGGGAGTAATAATAACGTAATATGAGGCATATTGCCAAATGTAGCTGAGAAATGGCATCTGGTACTTAAAATCGAGAGCTATTTCCCGATATGACGTCAAACACTTACTTTACTTAAGTTCGGCCGTTTGCCAGAATGTAATTAACCTTGGCAATAATTCTTTAATGCACATGTAGAGTTAGTGGCCACAAATTATTGAATAAACGATCGTATTGCGTGCGAGCAATTTTTAAAGTTGTTTTTTTTTTTTATATAACTCTTCAGGTAATGCGTGGATTATATAAATATAAATCGATATAACCATGAAAATATATCAATTCAAAGTGGGAGGTTACGTTGTTGCTGTTGTTATTATTGTTGTTTAATAAATAAATTTGTTCTAAGTATTTTTTTTACTAATTTACTATGTTTTATCAAAACCTTCGGGTAGCCATTTGATTGGAACACTTTCCAATCAAATGGCTACCCGATTTAAACAGTCTGAAGTTAAATATTATCGCTATAGTCACGTGGTTTATAAAGATGCTGGCATCTCGATGATTGGTATTTATGAATATGCGGTAAATTTCTGGCTTTTATTTATATATGGCCTAAAATCGAGATGAATGGGAATACTACCTAAAAAAATCTTCCGAAGGCTTATAAAGTGAATTGAAAATGTGAATAAAGGATTTTTAAACATGAGCCAGGAATATTAGAAATAGATTCCATTATCCCGACGCGCAAATTAGTGTACCAGTTAAGATTAATAAAAGAATAAAATTTAATTTTAAAAAAATGTTTAATTTATCATAAAATTACCTTTCCACATCTGATAATTTGTTTATATAAAATAATCAGGGAATTTTCATTAAAATTTGTAGAATTTCCAAGTTTTAAGTTTTAAAGTACTGATAAAATAGATAGGCTACAATAGATGCGCAGATACGTGGAAACCTCCGCTAGACAAGATGGCGTCGCGCAATGGCAAATGAGACTGGAATTTATTTTTATAGACAACTAGCGGCGCCATCGTCGGAGTCTGGAGACATTTTAGACGGAAAGGAATGGAGGGGGAAAAAAAAAAAAAAAAACTCAATTAATTAGTATGGAAATTACCACTGTTTCGAAATGAAAGTTCGTAAATAAGTATAGTTTTTTTAAATCTAAAAATAACTGAATTCATTTTCGATAATTTTTTTTTTTTAAATGATTATTCCAATTAATTAATAAATAAATAAATTGCAGTAAAGAAAGAAATTAATATTACATTTTAAGGAAGTTTTGCTTGAACTATTTTTATGAAGTTTGAATTCCTTTTTGATACTTTCATTAAGTTTTAAAACATTCTTTAAACCTTTTAAAAAATATTTTCCTTCGGAATTAACACTTTCCAATCAAATGGCTACCTGATTTTATTTTTAATCACAAAAGAATTGTAAAAAAAATCCAATATTTTACAGTACACGAAATCTGAAAATAACAAAAATTACTATTATGGAATCCATCCGTAGCCTTGAATTTTCCTTTCTATTCCTTTTAATTTTCTGTACATCCTTTTAGTGCGTCAAAATTCAATCAGAAAGAAGGATCGATCGTGATTTAGAAACTTTCCAGAGCAGAAAGAAAGATTTAGGTGCAGATAAACTTTATTCTACTCGATTTAAGTTTAGCAAAGAATGTTTAATAAGTTATCTAAACTAGGCTAGTTCCTAATTACAGAACTTTATCTTCTATTATATAACACGCTTTTGTTTCCTAGTCAGACTAATTAACCTTTTTAACATAAATGAATTTTTGATGCCGATATTCAGCGCAAGAATTCCTCTTTAAGATGTGAATAAGAGAAAACTGTTTTCAATGATATCAAAATCAACTTATGAAATTTTATTAAAAGTAAATAATGATGAGTGCGTGTAACCTTTTAGTTTTATGATTATTTGAAGGACAACTTCCACAATAACCTACATTAGCGGGAGGTATGTTAATAGCAGCAGGAGCATTATTGCCTCCATATGTTTTAAAGCAGGCTGAGTTTCTCAATGTGATAAATTGGTGTCAACAATATGCAGATGTCAGAAGTCACACTTTCAACAGTTTTGTAGATAAAATTTTACATTATAACGAATTTTATTCATCGTTTAATTTTTTCTTACTGTTACGACCCTTAGAATATCATATGTAGTTATGATAAATTAGATTTCCTGTTAGAATGGTTGTTAACCATTTTTTAGGGCGGATATCTGGTCTGAAAAAGATACACTTGTAAAAACATCCTGAAAATATTCTTGGAAACCCATTAAGCTTGTATTAAAGACGTATTCAGACAGGATAATGTCGTATGCATCTGATATTTCCTGTGTTTGTTTTGCATATTAACGTAAGTTCAATGACAGAACTTGCTGGGACAATCGTCTGCCAGTGACAAAATCAATTGATTTCAGCGAATCGTTAAAAAACTCTGAAGCTCGATTCCAATAATAATTTTTATCTTTGCAGATTGGTAATCTGAGTATCACAGCAGATACTGTGGATTTTTCTTATGTTAGTTACGATGACTACGAATAATTACGAAGGATGACGAGATTTGGTTGGTAATTAGAAATTTTGAAATTTTACAAATTAATTAGCAAATTTGCCTTTGGTATTCGCAAAAATAATATTGTTAAATGTATAATATTGGAATGCATCCAGACACATTTGTTGCCCTCTTCACACTGATTGATCGAACTGGGTCTGTAGACATTCCAGAACAACTTTTGAGCTATTTCTGTCGGATCCTTGGTATATATACAGTATATATATATTAGGATGTAATATAATAGAGAATTCATTTTAAGAAAAATATTTTTATTTTTATAATCATTAGATATTTACTCATATCTAACATTCATTTTTGAATTACTCAATCCTGTATTATTAATAAACTATAGCCTAAGTTAGATTGTTTATGTTTGGATTTTTTAAACTGTTTAATTCTTGTTAGTTATGTTTAGCAATATTTCTAAAAAAGATGTCATCACAATGTTTTTCCTCTTTTGATTTCAGATAATGATAGAAAGTCCCATAACCTGTTACAAGTACGTGACGTCGGAACAAACCGACTATTTATCTAGTAATTGCATCAGAGTGTTTACTATGCGATATCAACGTTGCTACCAACACGTAGACTTGTTATGTCTTGTCTAAGTAAACGGTTGTTTACGTCCCAGTTCTATCATACATAATTGGAAAATTCCGTTCTAACAACTTATGATCGGTCAGGGTCGGATTTCACTGGCAAAGCTTTAAATTTATTAGAGGATTATGTTAAATGGAATTAGAATGTAGCCCAGACCTATGTTTATGTTCTCTTTATCCATTTATCCAAATGAATGATGTCCTGTCTTAATTAGGAATATAGCTTAACTCATGTTCCAATTTTCGTTCCAACAGCGTCTTCTTACAGAATATCTAAAGATTCCTGCCAAAGCAAATTTTTAAAGGTTAAATTAACATTATATGCTCAATTTATTTTTTTTCATATTAGTTTCATTCAATTTAAAAAAAAAACTGAAAATTTAGGAAAAATTATTTTATAGATTTTATAATGAATTAGTAAAAATATAATAAGAGTGAACTACAGTACTGTATTGAAATTAGAATGTGACCTATGTTTACGCCCTTTTTATCCGGTTATACAAACCAAAAATGCTAATTCGCTTTCTAGCCTACTTTTCGAAGGAAGGAAGGCTTATAAGATCATCACTCTGTTTGGTAACTTACATGTAATAACTTTGGATTTTTAGTAGATTTTCATGAAATTTAATAATCATCAATAATGTTTTAGCGTTACAAGTCATCTTGACGCTGCATCTCTCAATTCTGTAACTTCAACCATTTACAAATGGCGAACGTTTAAATTTCTGAGATACTCTTTTTTTTTTTGAAGTAATTAAGTGATTTATATGATATTTAGCAGGATGGTTATGCCATGGAATATGACATTGATGACACATAAATTAAGTGAAGTACTGTATGTAACTTCAACTGTTTAAAAGTCATGGGTATTCAAACTTCTAAAGCTATTTTTTCTTCTAAAGCATTTGAAATATTCGATAGACTTTTATAAACATTCAATAAGAGGTCTCGCCATTATAAATGAATTTGATGGCATGAATTTTTATTCAGTATCTTTAATTATTCCAAAATAGTGGACATGTCTGGAAAGTAGTGATTAGTTCTTGCAAAACTGCTTATTATTCAGATAAGTATGCTGATTTAATTCTAAAACCATTTATTTATGTCTTGACAGTGATAATTCTAAAGATTCTAGAATGATCTTAAATAATCCAATAGATTCAGGATTAAGTTAAATTAAATTAGATTGTGACTTATGTTCTCTTTACCCAGTTATACACATTAGAAAATGCTATTTTCGGACAGGAACAAACTGATTCAATTTCCATATAAGTTACATAGATTTTAGTTATAAGCAGAATGCTAGTTACATATTTTATAATTATCTGAATGAATTATTATAGCTATGATTAATTTTTTTTTTAAATATTTTTTGTCCTAATTGTAGAAATTAGTCAAAGAGAATCGATTATAAAATTTAATTCGTGAATAAATGTTAAAATAAATTCACCACAGGAATCTCAGGTTCTGAACTTTATAATGATTTACTCGACATACAATTTTAATCAAGTTTAATAATGTGTTTTTGCTATTATGACACAATTCTTACGTCTTTAACCTCAAGTGATTTCGTATATATACATATGTTTTTTACTTTAATACAGTAGATAAAAAGGTAACCTCATTGTATTCGCAATATCAGCAATGCCTTAGGTGAACAATCGTTAGGAAAGCGGGTCGCGACCGAAACACACGCAAAAAAGTTTTGTTGATAGAAAAGTCAGACATATTTATTTATTATTTCCAACGAATGACACAATCGAATTACTATATAAGGAGTGGAAAAAGCTCTTTTAGACATAGAAGCTTTTAGAGCAACGTACTTGTTCTATGGTCAAGATTAAAAGGCCGCGTTAGCAATATGCATTTAATCTACTTAACTGTGTCAATATTATCTTCAATGAGAAGATTTTATATTCATAAACGAATATTGTGTTTACTAAACTCAAATAAAAATGTTTAACAATTATAAATCCATCTGTCTACTTTCAAATTTTAGCATTTAGATTAGGATGTTTTCATTGTGTTGAACAAGAAATTTCATCTTGCATCAACAATATAAATACTTATTTTTAATATATTCACTGTTTAATTTATGTAAAGCCAATTTTAGTACGCATTGCATCATTAGAAATAAATAATTAAAAGATTGCAAAATTACATATATATCTTAATTAATCAAACGATGCAATGGAAACAAATATTTTTAAATTTGTACAAAAGTAAAAAAAAATGGCGTAGCGTTCAAAACAGGTAATCGATTTTTATAGAAATATCGTAAATATTTTGTTTTCAAATACATTTGTTATCATTAATTAAATATTTTTCTTAGCATCATTCCAGTTCTGGATTTTAAGTAATGTTTGGAAAACAATCTTAGCCTTTTCTTAAACTGTATTGCAAATTTATAAACTGTTTAATTTTAAATTTATTCAATTTTTCTTGCAAATTGTTCCCTTTTTTTTCTGGAAGGATAACACGAATCCTTCGCTTTAAATGGCTTCGTATTAATCACAATGATTACCTCATTGCATGAATTTATTTATCAACATATTCATAAGAAAAAAAACATTTTGCAACCGAACTTTCTAAGCAACTATTTTAATTCGACACATTGTATAGATAAGCCAAACAGAGAAATAACTAAATATAAAATGTATAAACATTTTATTTCATAAAATTAAATGCTGTGTTTTAATTATAGCGTACTGCCTGAAGCATTATTTTATGTAAGAGGAGGAAAAAAAGAAATGAATGGGACCAATGGGTGTGTGTTTATATGTGTGTCCTCATAATTATTTTTAAATTTACAAAACTTGGCAAGAGCGTAATAATGATATAATAGAACCTTGTCGCGTGTCTGTTTATTTATCTGACCTTTTTTAAACAATTGTATTTTATAAAGAATCGGGTTACGGAGTTCGCATATTTGACTCCACATGTTAAAAAAAAAATTCAAAAAATGCAGTATATCCATTATCACATATAAAATTGTTTATTTTGAATAATTACTACAATCAGTCATCGACAATCAAGATTTTCTTATTTTTATAAATTGGTTAATTAAATTTACACGAGTAGGAATAAATTTCTAGAATTTTTTGAGGTTAAAAAAAATCAACAAATATTTATTTTTATTGCTTAACTCGATAGGCTTTCTATTACGTCGCAGAGTAGTCTAAATAGTTCTTATTTTGTCTTATTTAAAAAAACAATAACATTAGCATATTTTTATACCTCGAAATTGTTATCATTCGCTCTCTAATGTAAAACTATAGAATCGCAACTTTGTTTATTTATGTTGATGATACCGCTGAATCCGCATAAATATATAAATTTTTTTTTCTTTACTAAACCGGTCGAATTTAGCGCAGTGTAAGGTTAAAATTATTTTAAAAACTGCAAAACTGTTAAATTCCGAGATGCAAAACTCGAACAATCTAGAAGTAAATCTAGACAAATTGTTTTATTGTAGATATTAAGAGCGAACAGATGAAAATCGAAATATACGACTGAAAAAAGTAATTTTGAAGAACTAAAAAATAATATTTTGTGATTTGAAATGAAAAAAAAGAATAAAATAAATCATAAAAAAACCGGTAGACTACATCAAATTTACGCATCAAGCCATTTTTTATTTTATGGGATTTTTTTACTGAGAGCCAGTTAAACTTTTAAAAAATATAAATACAGTAAAATATAGCATGTTTTTTATTTATTTATTTATTTATTCTTGTATTCTTATGTCCTCTTCCGTTCTTAATGCACAAGTTTGAATTTACTGGATGGCCATTTGCTTGTACTGGATGGCCATCTGAATACAACTTTTACTTAAAAAATAACGATGTGCCTGTTTAAAACCTGTACAGATTTAAATTTTTATACCACAAAACGATTAGATTAATTTTAATTAATGCAAATCAGTTATCATTACTCAGATAAACAAACGTTTCACTTTTGTAATAATAATTTTACTTATTGTAAACTGCATAAAAAATTTATCTTTTACCATTTGAAAATTTAACAGTTGTAATCTATAGACGTTATCGTATCAGGCGATGATGTTTATGCGTATTTATCTATATTTTTATTTGTTCTAATATGCAACATTATCGACGGTGTTTCTAGAAAGAACTTATTGTTATCTATAAATTTCAGACAGGATGTAATCATATCACAAGTAGATAAAATTATATAGAACACAACTTCGACGAAACGAAGTTTCTAGAACTTACGAGGAACTAAAAATTAAAATTCAATAATTTTAAGATCATTATTAATTTAAGAATTTTTAAATTGTGATTAATAATAAATTAAATTCAATATAAATAACTTTGTAATTATATTTATTTAAATATAATTATAAATGAATAAACCCTACTTCGAAAATGTATCTAATAGTGCCATCTGTTAATCGAATTTATAATTAAGCGTATCCTTTATATTATTTTATTCATTTCGAAGACATAAAAATTGTATTAAACGACTTAAATTTATTAATATTCGGAATTCATAAAATCAGTTTATTAATGATCGTAAAATATTTTATTTTTAAAATTAAAAATGATATCTTAATGGTGGAGATACGAAATCATAATTTTAACAATTTTTTAATAAAATTAAAAAAAGAATATTTATTAGTCTACGTTAAAGGATTAATACATAAACGAAGGTATTATTATAAAAGAAAGTTTTATTTTGCACATAACATTATTTTATATATAATATGTTCGATATTTATATCATTATCTCAGTTATTTTTATTATTTATTATTTTTAATAAAATAATTATGCAGTGATATCAAATTGTCCTTAATTTCGTCCACCAGGGGACTATTGTTACAAGATTGGTATGGCTTATCGTCTGGTTTTTAAAATTCATGGCTGCTTCAGATTTTCACATTTAAATCGAGTGGAAAAAATATTTAAGCCTATCCCGAAGTTTTATACAAAATTCTCATCAATGGAAATGCGAAATGATAGTTCATCGTTTTTCTTTAGACAGGTAAAACCAATGGTTTTGATAGTTAACTCGTAAACAATGAAAATAAATACGTCATAATATATAAAATTACGGTATTATAACGTAGATGGTTGACTGTAACTTCTATCCAATCAAAAACATCTATGTAAAAAAATAATCTAAGTACAGTATTAAGAACTTAGCATTAGGGTATAAATTTGAAAAAATTATTCCGCATGAAATTAGTATGACTCAATAGATTATAGCATACTGATAAAAATTTCTCCAAAGAATCAAATTACTATCGGGTGCACTTACGGAGTTATAGTCGTTCAAAGTTTTTTCACGTTAGTGACGTCACTTTCAGTAAAGGAGACGACTAGCATATGCGCATCGCGTCACTCATTAATTCCCGATGTCAAGTCCACACCAAATATCAGAAAAGCACGGAATTGAATCTTACAGAAAAGTGATACAATGTAAAACAGTAACAACAATTAATATTTAAAAAACAATCACATTTTTATTTTTATATACATTACATATAACATTAATACAAAGTAGTCATACTTCAAAATCACAGTTCATTTAATTTTCTACTTACAAATTATCACATAATTTGTATGTACGCAAAATAATTTGTAATTATAATTTGTTACATGCAAAATAAGAATTAATGCTTATTATATTTGTAATATCACAGTTTTTTAATAAATTTTATACATTACTGATTAGTGATACAGAATACAAAACAGTGTGCTTACATTACATCAAGTGCTTAAAATTTGTATTTATGATTGGATATTGTGCCTTCAGCAGTTCTTCATTATCCTTGATTCTATTATATTTAAAAGCACCTTGTACATCATGTTGTAATTAATATATAATTTGACTTTTACCAAATTCATGTTCATTTTATTATTTTCTATCCATGTCTGTTTTAATAAAAAAAAATATTCTTTTGACATTGGTATTGCTGATTGATGTGGACATTACCGGCTGAATTAGTTTATATATGTTGCAAAGATTTATTCTATTCGAAACATGAATCTACTTTTCAAAAACATATTTGAAGTGCAATATAGAATTATAAAAAAAAATATTTCATATATCAATAATTTATAAGTTTTTTAATATTGATAAAAATTATTTAAATTGAAAAGTCTATCAACCCAAATTGAATATCAAACATAAGGTTCCAAAACAAAACTTTTCACATAAAAACTGAATATTTAGCAAACCTAACATCAATAATATTACTATATGCTCTTATCAGGATAATGTATTTTTTCATAAATTTGACAGCTTTGATCAGGAAAATTAATCAAGAGAACTCTGTCCCCATTTATTTCAAGCATTGATTTTATATGATGGAAATTGTTTTTTCAGTTGAATATTTTGAAGATTGAGCTGAAACCACTTTATACTGTAAAAAATAATTAACATACAAATAAATATTAATTGATATATACTGTATTATATAAATAGAAGGAAATTAATAATATCAAAACAGTTTTGATCTGTCTTATTAATTAAAGATGTTGAAGAGTTTCATTTTGAGGCATATTGATATCGTATTGTCCCTTAGGAAGTTACTATATCAGCCACAAGCATGTCATTCTAATTGCATCCTATGTTGAATTTCTCTCATCTGGTCTCCTTGTGTTGTGATTATTTGCCCTTAGAACTTGTATTCTTTCACCCTTTCAGTTGTCTAGCCACAATCAGTTATGATAGAAGGCCAGACAATTGAAGTGGATGAAATAAGAAATGATGATGATGATTAATTAAAGTCTTCACTTACTATAATTTTAAGATCTAACATACTGAACTGAAATATCCTATTAAGCAACTGAGCTGAAGTATCTGCTAAATCTGTACTATAAATGGCAAAGATAACAGACTGACTAATATGTATTTGTGCATCTGCATGAATCTTTGTATATTTCTAGATGTGCTAGGAATTTGAAATTTTGCTTGGAGATAGGGACTCTCCTAGATCCTCTAGAAAATTATGAAATTTTCAAAATGCCCCCAGGAGTGGAGTCCCACAAATTTC
>WUQG02333478.1:0-18761 GCA_011317285.2 Androctonus mauritanicus | reverse complement strand
CATCTTGCTTTAAGTGCAATTTTATGATAATATATTGGATATTAACAAGCAATGGATGATATAGTGATGATTTGTTAGTACTCTGCGGTGCCGGCAATGGATGTGTTAGATAGACGAATTTTTCTTCGAAATAATAAGGACTTGTTAAGAGCGGAAGAAAGGTGGAGATTCCTCAAAGAATGTAAAAACAACCAGGTTTACCCTATGTCGATACACCGTATAAAACTGCCGATAAGATCTTATAAGATACTCCGACAAGTTAAGGATAGGTGTTTACGATATGCCATTACGGACACCAGGAGAATATATTTTGCCAAAAAACGAAAAATACACACTTTAAAATGTCAGATCCTTGATATGTACGGACAGGACGTTCAAGATGAGCTAACTGAACTATTATTACCTTTAGAGGCCATTAGGAATAGAATTAGAGCTAAATATATAAAGAAGATCAGGTGGATATTCCGCAAGCAATGTAACAATAAGACCAAACCTGCCTTGGAACTCCAAGATGTTGTGGTGGTGGTAGGTGACATTAATATACCTCAGCCGGTTGAAACGCTGCTCCTTAAGAGCCCCATGGCGGTCCCTAAGATGGAGCCCTGTTACTCTAAGATGGCACCGTATATAGACCAGTTCTTAGAGGGATACGACGAAATACATAAAGAAAGGATCCGGTGGGAGATGATCATAAAAACTACTCGGAAACGTACGAGGTATAACAACAAGGACAGGGCCCTGGTAGACTATGCAAAGACATGGATGCGACGTGAGTCGATAGTGTGCACCCGGGACGATAAATCAAAAAAGATGGCTTTTATACATGAAGCACTATACGAGGACTTATTGATGGAATTTATCACACAATCTAATTCGGAACAATTGGACAAGGACCCCACTGAAAAGATCGCTACGAAAGTTAATAGAATTATAGGCTCCAAACGATTTCCAGATGTATGGAAAGTGAAAAGGATAAGGTGCCCCCTCCCACCAAGGCTTTTTGGCTATGTTAAAGGCCATAAAAATCCCATAGCGATTCGACCTATGGTTGATAAACAGAGGTCGCCCCTGTACCAACTTGAAAAGACCATTGCAGCCTGGGCACAAAAGTATATGCAAGGATATGAATATACAGTCGAGTCTTCGGTAGCTTTTCTTGATAGATTGTTAGAACGAGGCCCCTTCCCAGATGAAGAGTACACAGTACTGGACTTTGAATCCTTATACCCCTCCATCCAACAGGCCCCTGCGACCCTGATGCTGTACCGTTTTATTATAGAACATTTACCGACAGCTGATCGCTCCCTAGTGAGGGACATATGCCATTTAATTACCTACAACTCATATTTTGTTTTCCGTGGGAGGTATTTTTTACAAAAAACTGGGGTTCCGATTGGTGGCCCTATGGCCGGAATCATGGCCGAGTTGGTCGTTAGATATAAAGAGTCAGCTACATTAGGGTCCCTTAGATGTAACTTTAAGCTCTACCAGAGGTATGTTGATGATGTATGTGTCATATGGAACGGAAAAGCAGACGAGCAGAGATTGGTAGACAGTCTCAATGATGACACACTAGGCCTTAAGCTACGAATCGAACAAACCTCGTGTCGAGGATTCCACTTCTTAGATGTTGAAGTGGAAATAGAAGGAGGGGATTATATCACTAAAATCTATAAGAAACCTTCGTATACCATAGTATTGATACCAGCGTGGTCTTCTGACCCGATCCAATATAAGTTGGCGAGCTTTAAAGCGCTCTTTACTCGTATTCACACCCATACCACAAGGTGGAAAGACAAGGTCCAGGAGTTAAAATATATCTATACTATGGGAAGGAAATATGGATACTCTCATAGACAGATGCGAGCGCTGTGGTCCAAGACTATGAAAGGCTTAACGAGTAGGACGATGGATCCTGTAAACCATAACTGTGATCGAGATACACGACCGTTTGCTCAGATAATGTATTATGAGACCACAGATAAGGTTTTAAGTAGAAACAATGACAAAGGCACATATAGAATGGCAAGAACGAGAGGTCCCACCATCTTTGGCCTAATGCGAAATGATAAAGAGCCTGTCCCGAAGAATAGAACATCGGGGGTCTATTGTATTCCCCTATATAATGTAGATCAACAATTAAATCAAACTTATGTTGGCAGTACTACTAGGACCTTGGAAAAAAGAATTTCTGAACATAAGGCGGATATAGCACATGGCCGATTGACTACTGCCCTATCGACTATAGCGTATGAACATGATGTGATGATAGACTGGACCCATGCTGACATCATAAGACCGGTTACTGGCTCTAAAGGCATTACTATGTTTGAAGCCATGGACATACACCGGATGGCTAGACATCACAATGTTATTAATGTGGACAGCCCGGTGCGGCTCCCCTGCTCCTGGAAATGGTGTGCTGAACGCAGATTATAGTGAATAGGCTAACAATTGGCCCCAGGACTAGAGCTATGAACTCAGGTTGACTATATGATGCAGATAGCTTTGTAACGGAATATGATAGCCAGGAGTAGTTCCATAGAACCACCTAGTACGTAGGTATTGACATGCTGGTAAGCCGAGGATTCACAATCACTAGCCATTGACTATGACTAGCTATGTTTGAGGAGTTGATACACTGTATTAGTTATATACTAATCTATGTAGAATATATATCTTCTTATATAGGTTTTATTTTATGATTATATATATGTTTTATTTATGTTTATATTTTATGATTATATGATTGTTTAAATATTTTTACACCAAGTTTCAAAATTCATGTTTTATATTTACGTTTGTAATATCGAATTGTTTGTAATCGAATGTTTGATTTAATTTAAAACTTTGTCTGTTCGAAGAACTCTTACAACTGATGTTTAAAATTTGATTGTGTACAGTGGTTAGTTAGCGCTTGTACTGAAGAGGGACCCGAAGTAGGTCCGAAACTGTTTACGAATAAACAAAAAGTTTTATTCATCTTGCTTTAAGTGCAATTTTATGATAATATATTGGATATTAACAAGCAATGGATGATATAGTGATGATTTATCAAAAGCAAATTTGGAATTTAATCTTTTCCCTTTTAAAATACATATATGTAGAGTCAATGTAACATGAAATAAGACAGATAATGATATTCATAAATGTTATATTCCTTTACATTAAAAAGGCATGCATAAAAACATTTCATTGTTATAAATTCCTTATAAATCAGAATAAAGCTTATAAATCAAATTTTTGGTACAAATTATATTTGCTTGTAAAATTGGGATCTCTTATATGTTTTAATTTATTGTAGTATTGCTAATATTATTTGTAAAATTGGGGTCTCTCAATAAATATGGTGGCTTGTTACTTCATTAGCCAATTGAAGATTATCTTAATTCCCTTGGTAGGCCAATCTACTTACCCCTGATAATAACTTATGTATACAGTATTGTCTAAGAATAACATATTAATTATACAGCACACATGATATTTAGGCATATTGGCTAGAAGGAAATGCTTCAACCTTCCAATGTTGGGTTGAATTAGGAACCCACCTCTTGGAAGATTTATTTGAGAAATTTATAGCAGACTTGTTTGATCCCTAACCTATACAGTTTGGAAGATCCCTATGAATATTGATCTGTTTAGTGATTAGTGAATGATTAAGAACTGGCATTAAAAAATTAATCAAGGACAAACAAATTCTAAGCTATCTTTTATCAGAGAATAATTTTCTTTAACATAAGGCATGATATATAACTCTATGTAACAGTTTAAATTAAAATATAAAAATAAATTATTCTCTTGTTTCATTTCATTACTGAATTAAATAATGCTCAGATTAAAAAATTACCAAATATTATCCCTTTCAATACTAGAGAACACTAGATACTTAACTCTTATCTCTTAACACTAGTTCTATGAGACTTTTGCTTCAGTTAACATCATTTCAATTAATCAAAATTCCAGAAACGTAACTCTGACATTAAATGAGAACCTACTTTACTGTATCTTATTCTAGACACATATTGACAACAAATCAGAGAAACTATAACACTATAAAAGATGCATGCATATTAATAATCATTAGATTATTTTTCTACTTTGTTTTTCTCAAAAAAAAAAAAAAAAATTGGAAAATGAAATTAATAAAGCTTCATTGCAGTATTGATTTGAAAAGGGAGAGAAATGCTTGGGAAATATTCCAATGTAAAATGAAGATTAAAGCATTATGAACAATCCCAATAAATAAGCAAAATCATTTTAAGATAAACATTTGTCAAAAATCAGATGAGATTTGACTTGAATGTGTAAAATTTTCATTCTGACATATTCAACAAATTAAATAATTAATATAGTTTAGTAGCTGGAAAAACCCCTTAAATATCTATTAATTAAGCACTTTTGTTATTTTTTTGTTTTGACAATACAGGTTAATTGCATATTAAAGAAAATTATTTCGTATTAATTATCAAGTTTATTATAAATGGAAAAAAAAATCAATATTTCTTCCATAATAAATTAATAAAACCAAAATTATTTTAAAATTAAATTGTATTGTTTAATTTAAAAATTAAAACAAAAATACTTAAATAGTCTAACTAGTTCAAGCACTTATGAGCAGACCCAAATAATTCACTAAAAAGTTTCTTTATTAACTAAAGTAGCGCTTTCGGTGTACGTGCCATCTTCAACTCTAACTGAAATAAGTTTTTCGGTTAGAGCTGTACGCCGAAAGCGCTAATTTAGTTAATAAAGTTTTTAGTGAATTATTTGGGTCTGCTTATAAGTGCTTGAACTATTTAGACTATTAAAGTATCCTGCCATCAAAAGCACTATCTATTAGCTTAACATTGTAAAACAAAAATATAAATGAATTTAAAAATCTAAATTCTTGAAAAATTTTATTTTACATTGCAAAGTATAATGAATGTAAATAACATCTAATGAAAAAAAGCTCTGTAAATTATATGGAACTTAGCCAATTGTTTTTTCTTTTACTCTTTTTTTTTTTATTTGACTAGGTCAGTAACTTTTTGCTGTTATTTTTAACTTGTTCTGAATTTTTTATATTAGTTTTAAATAGTATTATTTCAAATGTATTTCACATTATAAAGATAAATTAATACTACTAAATCTTGTACTAAGATTTTTTAATTTGAAAAGAAATTAAAAACTATTAAAAAGATTTGAATTTTGTTAAAATAAAAATTTCAATTTTTTTTTAAATATTTGATAATGATAAACATCATTAATAAATTTTGAATTATATCTTTGTTGAATATTTAGTAAATATTTGAAGAATTGCATTTTTTAGTTGTATGTAATATAACATGCTGTTTTTGATTCATAAGATTGTCATATATTGAAAATTATTGACTTTTTCAAATATCAGTAAAGACCGTTCCTGACATTAGATATGATCTATATAAATCCATACTTATGTAGAAATTCCCTGACTTATAAGAAAAGTATACTGATCAAAGTGGATAAAGTTTCAAATCAAAGAGATGAACATTTTTCTCCAAATTTCATCATTTATTATATATACATGTATTTTATATACTTACTAATTTTAGTTAATGAGGCCCTCCTAAAAAGGTAGGTATAAGATTGAAACTGAATCTGCTTCTTTTAAGATGTTAAGTTACTTTACCATGTAGCTGTCCAGCCAATTTTATGTTTATTCTTTAATACAAGTATTTTTAATGTTATTTTTTTGTGACATGCTAGTACTGAATATGGTATACTCCAACATGTTTCAACGTATATAAGGTTTTGTTGAACAATCTCCCTATATTTAAGTTGATTTCTGTATATTTATAGTAAACAGAGACCAGGTTCGGGTAACAAAATAAAAACACAAAAAACAAGCTTCAAAGCCGAACCGAAAACTTTACTGATGATGGGTTTTAACCTGAAAGTACTTTAAATAAAAAGTTTTCAGTTCGGCTTTGAAGCTTGTTTTTTCTGTTTTTACTGTATATTATTCAAAATTTAAAAGTCCACTCAACTTAACATTTCTATTATAATCAGCTCTTGCAATTGGAAATTTCCTAGCACACTTATAATGCTGGTGATGTATCATAAAATACCTAAAATAATAACACAACTTTGTAAAATGGTCATTTTGACTTCAATCATTATAAAAGACCTTAATTTTGGAAACATTTTATATTGAATGTGTTTCTAATTATTTTTCATCTATTATTATAATTAAATATGCTTGTAATTAAATCAATCCATTAATTATTTTTAAAAATTTATTTTTAAAGTTAAAATGTATATTTTATAAGACACTCATATTTTCAAGAGAATTTCTTGCTAAAGATTCAGAATTATAACAGTTCATATTCATTTTTATAAATTGTTAAAATTTAGTCTGTAAAAAAAAAAAAAATTGTTTTAAATTGCATTTTTACTCTTTTATTCAAAATATAAATCAAGTTATTTAAAATAAAAAAATTAATACTTTTTTTTATAATTCTAAAGTAATGTAATTTTTACTTTTCGATTAATCTGAAAGTAAGATTTGAACATAGATCCATTTGTTGTTACAAGATCAGTATATATAAGATTACTGGTAATTAAATTAAAAATATCAAATATTAGAGTAATAAATAAATATAGTCATTCATTTTACAGAATTATATTTTTTATTTTCAATAAAACAGAATTTATGTAGAAAAGAATTTAAATATTATAGAATAAAATGATTTGTACTTAAATCTTGTATATTATATTTTAAATGCTACTTTGGACCATGGATTTGATTTGTAAAATTAAACTAGATATATAATCATGAGAGAATTGTAACTAAAGAATGAAAAGTTATACAAAAACAGATTTAAATGTTTTTAAGTTTTTTTAATTATTTTTAGACTGAAATAATTTCGAGTTCCATTATAAAATACTTTCAACTTTAATTTCATAAAAATATTTTCAGAAAAAAATATATTTTGAAATATTGAATTACTTGTGAAAATAAATTATACAAACTATTACAAAAGACTAAGAATTAGATAACATTTATTTTAATTTTTTCCTGTATAACATTTTAATTTATATTTATCCCAATCAAAAATATTGATTATCAAATATTTTCGAGTTTTATTGAAACAATTGTTTAAATTGTCAACAGGATCTATGAAATTTAAAACCGTATACAGTTAAAATATTTTAATTCATTTTAAAATAGTTTTTAAAATAAGGAATTTTATATACTTTCAACATTGTAGTCTAATTTTTATATACAGTATATACATATACCAAAAATTAGGATTTTTAGCATTTAAAATCTTTTTAATTGATTCATATTTAATTAAACACATTAAATTCGTATATAACTTAAAAGCGATATCAAAACTCGTAAAGGAAATTTTTTTCTTCTATAGACAGAATACTGATCGCCTGAAATGGAAATCTGTGTTCCATATGAATTTAATCATCACACATTTGCTAATTGATCAGAATTTGCAAAAACTGAAAAAAAATTTTTTTAATCAGAAATATCTGGAATTATTCTATCTGCGTTGGATTTAGTGATCTTTGATCCTGAGAAGTTTCTCAGTGTATTGTATTTTTTTTTTTTTTTTTTTTTTTTTTTTTGCATATAATGAGGTAATTATCTATACAACAAACATTAAATAAAATTGTATATTATATAAGGAAAAAATATAAAATACAATAGTATTATACATTATTCTGGCATTTAACAAATAATAGAAATTTTAATTCCAGACGAGATACGTTATAGTTTGTAAGGTTGTATAAAATGTTTGTTCTCTTGTCTGTAAAAACCTATGGTAAAAATATAACATTTTCGCAATGTAATCTGTTTTTAAAATAGTAATAAAATCGTTTTTGCCAGTGTAATTTTAAATTACATTTATATAATATAATATCTGAAAACTAATTTGCTACAGAAAACATCGCATTACAAGAATCCTATTACAAGATGGCGAACTTCCGGCTTTGATTAAAGAACATCGTCTTACTCCAATTTTATTTTAGAACTTTCGATTCGAATGGAAGGCATCAATTTTTTTTATTATACTAATTTTTAAACTTTGTCTTATGTGTACCAATACGATATTTTTTTATTCTAGATTTAAAATAATTTCTTATAATTTTCTTCGATATATTTCGGAATATAAAAAAATAGAGAAAACGGGATGCTACATCAATCTCCGTATGAATGATACTGATTCTAAGCAGATTGATAGCGAAAAATTGAGAAAGATCTTGAATACGATAAAAAAATTTTTTTAAAATATATATCACAGTTTGTGGTTCAGTAAGAACCACAAACTGATATATATATTTACCATTAAAATTTTATATTTTTATATAAATTTAAATAACTGTTTTGAAGACTAT
This sequence comes from Androctonus mauritanicus, assembly GCA_011317285.2. NCBI lineage: Eukaryota > Metazoa > Arthropoda > Arachnida > Scorpiones > Buthidae > Androctonus > Androctonus mauritanicus. The sequence continues at coordinate 10,388 of WUQG02333478.1, read as the reverse complement.
ATATTGGTTTTTGAAATTATAAAATTTTTTCTATTAAATCTATTATAAAAATTTTGTGACAAAATATATTTCATAGTTTTGGCATGAATATAGAAAGCTAAAAAAAAAAAAAAAAAAAAATTGAACCATTAATATCTATTAAAAATGTTTTCAGTCAGATGAAATAAATTATTTTATACAAATAATTCAGAGATTAAGTAACCATTCTTGCAAATATTGTAGAAATTAAAACGTTTATTAAATTTCAAATTAAGATTATCATCAAATTTTTAATAGATTTGTTAAAATTAAATAATATTTCGATGTATCATCAAATTTAGTTATTTAAATATGCTGTTTATAAAGTTATAAATAAGAGATATATTGAGTTTTGAATTTTTCGCACTCTTATTTCAATTTAAAAATGTTTTGCTTTAAAATAGGTACTGACAGATTTTTCAAACAAATTTTCATCATCATTAGAATTATTTTTAATTAAACATGATACAAATAGCGATGATTATAGTTAAAATTCACGTGTTTCTGTACTATTAAATTATTATTTAGAACTGATGATAGCAGGAGTCCAGAAATATTCATATTTATTTTATACTTAAGCAAATCAATTTTTTTAATCATTGCTGAAGTGAGCGAGTGCCTTGGTTTCGTTATTTTCACTTGTATTTCTTCCACTAACTTTTGTAAGTGTATTTTATCTATTATGGAAAAATTTCGTTTTTTCAAATTGAGATGTTTTGATGATTTCATGTCTAAATCACACGTTTTGATTATTATACAGATACATTTAATCTTCTCTATTTTGTTCACTGATCTTCATTCGAAACTTCTCATTTAGGAAAGTTTTGTCAAGAATGAAAACAGACTGAATTGCTATCAAAGTATTTAAATTACTCCAATTGAAATATTGTAAAATATTTTAATTCGGCTTTCAACCTGTGTGTCAAGACACTTCAAGAGTTATTCAGATTATCTAGCTAATCAAGAACATCTTATCGTAAATATAGTCCGATCAAGTTTTTATTGTTAAAGAAGGTCAGAAGTCTTAAGACCTAGCTTTTTGTGTTAAAAATAGGCAGTATTGGATATCTATCTAACAAGGAAATCAGATAATGTTTTTTTGCTGATGATAATCCAGATCATTTTTAACATAAAGGTTAAATATAGTCCAATGACGTTTATCTGTTCATGCTAAAGAGAGCAGTCATTTAGCCTCTGCCATCCGATCTATTTGGTAGGATCTTTAAAAAAAAATCTTATCAAACATAGATAAAGAATTTAAAAGACTATATTTTAGTCGTATAATTAAATTTAACTGAATTTAATTGCATAAAAAAAATATAGTAAAGTTTAATATGCAAATTTTTTTGTGCCGACTTGTGCCAAATTTTATTAATTTGATATGAAATTGTTTTGAATAATTAAATCTAATAATTTTGTTTAAAAATAAATTCAATATCTATACAATTCCAATATATTTTCATTTATAAATTTGTTGTTGTGAATCTAAAAGGTCAATTAACATATTATTGAGCAAAAACCGACGTTGGCAAAAATAAATTGTATATAATTTGCAAAAAAAAACAAAAAACAAATAAAAATCAAATCTGAAATTATACAAGCTGAAAAATTCGTTTAATATATTAATTTAAAATTACAAAAGAAATTGGATATTTTTTGTTGCAGTTATTAGTAAAAACGAAAAAATTTTTTGCCAGTTTTTTTCCGTATATATCTCTTTATTCTCGATTTTTATGACGAAAAAATTAAATGGACCTTGTCGAAATATCCGCTATTTCATCGACGAATGATTTTATAATATTTTCAAATTTTTATGATGGCGAAAAAAATCAAATCACAGTATCTAATGCGTTCAGCCTATGCCTTGACGCTTGGAAGACTGGAACGTGTCTTGCGTGTCGTAGTAGTAAATGCTATCGGGATTTTCAATTACATCATCTTATTGGTATCTATAGTTCAATTTTGTACTTTAATTTTTATCTTCGAAACTCCATAACTTAATATTGTATAAGTTTTATTCAAATTCTATTGTGATTTTTAATCGAAGCGTAACCAGAACGACGTATTCCTGTTTCCTCTATTGATGACGATTTTATCACGATTACCTTATTTTGGCGGCATAAGTTGTGATCTGTTTTTAATTTAGCATTTAAAGAATTTCTTGTTTAATTACTTGGCACATGGCTATAATAAATGTTTATAGTGTAGAATGGTAGATGATTTTTCTATTTGCAGTCTCTCTTATTTTTTTGTTTTTGCCGTCCGCTTCGTGTTGTGAATCTAATATTAGATGACGTAAGTGCGAATGAATAATCTAAAATCACGGTGATGCACGTATTAATTTGATTGCAAAACATAATACATTAATAAAATAAAATTATGCTGTTTGATAATCTGAATGCTAATGACTATTTTTGTATGCTTAGATCTTCGAATAAATTATCAAAGTATTTTAAATTAATAATTAAGAATAATTAATGTATAAAACTGAAGATGTATTGATTTAACATGTGCAGTTTACGAATGTTTGTTAGCGAAATGTTTAAACGTAGAAAAAAATTTTATGTAATGGTACACTCAACACATTTTTGTTTTTGATTTTTAATTATTGTTTAGATTTTGTTTTCGGAAATAGTTGTGAAAGTTAATGTTATAAATGTGTCGACTCTTTGTTGATCAATTTTCAGAGTACTTTAAAAATGCCAAAAATTAACAAGCGAGTTAAAAGTACCTTGAAAAATTTTATGCTTCCAAATGATTTATTTATTATTGTAATGGTACATTTATTTTTACACAAACATAGCCGAACTTTGAATCACGTTCCGCTCGGTGCCGTTAAAAATTCTTTTCCTATATTATTGAATACAGGATTTATATTACAACCAATAAATAAATAAATTTGTTTTTATGTTGAAGATCCGGCAGAACGAGTCTATTATGATTTAAATTCCTTTACGAAATATTCTTTACATAAAAAAAAGTGTAAATAACGTATAGGTTAAGTGGAAATTTCGTAATTATTCTGGAAAATGTCGTCGTTAATTTTGTTCATAAAGAATTCTGTGTTGCATTGATGATCTTGTTTTGCTATGACGTGTAATGACGTCATTACCTAGAAATAACAATTGTATGAGAAAAAAAGGTTGGTTTATAAGAGAACTAGGATTATATCTTTCATTATCATCTAATATTATAAACAGTGTTACGCTCGCATTCTAGGACACTCATTTAACTAGTGTCAAATACGCTAATTTTAAATGCTTAAATGCGTTGTTTTCTCCACATATTGACAAATTTTTTCTACAATTGCACAGGATATTTTTTTTAAATACATTTTTCTATTGCAGAATCGATTTTTGCATGGAAACTATCTACAACACAAAACACTGGGTTTTGTAAAACAATATAAAGATGTCAAAGATGTTAATAAATATTATTTCCTGATTTCACTTGCCCTTATTATCTACAAAGTCACGAAGGATTATGTAATGGAGATAGCCTTGGATAACAATTAAAGTTATTGTGTCAAGACTCGTAATTCATTTAAATAGACATTTTAATTTATTTAAGTAGACCGAATTTAGTTAAATTGGTGAAATTTTGTTTTGGAATCGATTAGTTAAAAAAAAAAAAAAAAAAAAAATTGGAATTTTATCTTTAAATTGGAAAATATGTAATAATATTGTAGTGCCTGATATCTGTTTAAAAATCTAGGGTAGGCGTTATAATACTATTAACTGATACTTAATAAAATTTATTTCTATTCCAATGCTGTTAAAATTTGTAAATTCAGTGCATTAAATTCAAATAATTTTTTTTTTCTTCTTCTTCTTCAGTTTAAAATTTATTAATTTTTATATAAGTAGAGATAATTTAGTAAACATGTAAAATATTTTGTATATTTAAAATAGCTGTGTGCTAATATATATTGTGCATACTGTGTGTACACACACAAACATATATCACTGTGAATTATATAAAATTTTAAGTTCATAAGTAATGATAAAAAGTTCAATTAGGTACCTTATCAAAATTAAATTTTTGATTTCTTAAAAAAAAGCATATCTATCCTAATTTTTTAAATTAATATCTAAATTTATATAAAGATAATGAAATAACAAAAATTGGTTGTATTAGTAAATTTATAAACACCTCTCTCTCTCTAAATTTTATAATGTTCATAACTTAACCATAAAGTTTCGATTATGTAGATAATTTTGATTTTATATATATATGTAAAAGAATATTCTTTTGATATGAATTTGAAATAAGGTTAATTTTTAAATATATAAATTTTGTATATAACAGTATAAATAGAAATATTCTTTTGGTATTCATAAGGACCTTAATACCTGTAAATAGAAAAATATAAAAATGTTAATAAATTGAATATATTATGTAATTGAAGATAAAATATAAAATGAATATAGTATTGTTCTGATTGATTGGAGAATGTTTTTTTTTTAATTTTATTGATTTTTTTTTCTCTTTTTAAACATTTATTTTTATAAATTAATAGTTTCAATTACTCTCCATTGCTCAATATGTCAGAAGTCTTAATCAAGGAACTAAATAACATTCAGTACTGAATAATGCTTATAATTGCCAAATTGAAGTATTTTTATAAAATTTTTTCAAAATTATTTTAAATGGAATAAATTAAATAACATCCTGTTTGTTGCTAATTTTAAAATTTTGTATATGTTGTCAAATTAATTCAAATTGTCATTTAATAATTTGTTGTATAAAATGAAAAATTGTAGATAAATATATTGATACTTATTATGTATTTAGAATTTTTAATTTTATTTTTATTAAGGAATCAGTATGTATAGAAAGAGACTTTTTAGATTTGTTAATATATATTGTGGATAGTGTGTATGTGTCATTATATGTACAGGGTGATAGAAAAGTCTGTACCTCTTCCAAATAACTTTGATAAATATCAGATTTCAAAAATCTGTTAATGCCAACAAATAGGAATTCATGAGTGGACTACCTGATAGTGACCTTCAAATGAGCTGTTTATGCAAATGAGGACAGTTGCAAATCCTATCACAATTTGTAATAGATAGTGAAAAATTGCCTGATTTTTGCCAAAAACCTCTTGGCAAATTCGGGCAATCTGACTTGAGCCGAATCTACCCACATTTGCCAAGAGAGTCTGTGGCTAGGTTTGTCCTGTTCAGGAGTGCTGCTATCAGTATAAGTCTAATAATTCCTAAATTATATACATCCCAAATTGGAAATCTGCCAGTGTCTTGGTGGTCCAACTGGTTAAGGCATTGGAATGGTAACCCAAAATTCCTTGGTTGACTCCAGGCCAAGACAAATTTTAAATTTTGGGAAATTAGTAAAAAATTGTAGTTTAATTATTAATCCAACAGATGGAGGCTCTGTAGCATAACTGCCAAATTAATAATTAATTTAATTCAAAAATTAATGACTAGGGGAATTTTGGCTAGTTTAGTTCGTATAATCTCCTATGTAAATGTTGAATTAAGATTATGTTGATCATTGGGTGGATGAGAATTTTATATAGGATTCAAATGTAGTAGTAGATAACTACTGATATAGCATTAAATCATATGAAGCAAAAATAAATACATGAATCACAGTATATAGTACAGTGTGCTGTTTTTCATAAAATAAAAGTGTGTGTGTAAATAATAGATTATTATTTAATAAACAGTAATTTATTATTTATGCTTCTTGTATTTAACATTGTGTCTGTCATGTAATTAGTTTTAACTGTTGCTTATAATATAATGTCCCCATAATAATAAAATAACATAATGTTTTCAAAATACAGAAAGTGCCTTACTTTAATTTATATATTATCCCAACAAATGAGAAAAGCCATTATTTAAATATAAATATTTTTAAAATAACACAATCTATCCATGGAAGGGAAATTTAACATTGCTTTAATAATATTTTTCAATGAATGTTTTCATTAAAAACTTTTAGTAATTGTGAATTTATTTTGAAAGTTATAAAATTGGATATTTTCTACAGTGAAATAAAAATTGTTGCATAACACCAATTCTGCATACCATGGAATTTATTGTGGATCTTAATTAAGTTATCAGTATCTGAAACAGAATTATTAGGTGAATCTTGCAATATTTCTGGTCAAAGCAAAACTGGAATTTCTGGATTGTGAAGAAGTCATAAACCTGTTGGAAGATTTGGATGAAAAATTGCTTTCTTATTTTTTGAATTATAACCTTTTAATATCACAAGAGCAAAAATAGCAGTCATCATAAATGCTATTTTTTTGTATTGCTCCTTCCATATCACTGGCACATCAAATCTGAATGCTTTCTCTATCTTGAGATTATCTTTTTAGATTCTCTATGAAAATAAAACCAACATTGGAGCCCATGGTTTGTCTTGATCTTCTAGTTTCACTCCAAAGTAAACATGTTACACTTTTTTAATAAAAATTAATACTTTTTTTTGATGTTTCTTGATTACAAATTCTAACAATCATGAGATGAGGTGGAATGTCAGTTGGAGGATATGACTCACTGAACTTGGGATGCTTTTTGAAAGTATCTGGAAATAGAATTCAAAATTAAACCTGGAAAGTTTGTAATGGGTCAATGTTATGCCATGTAACCATTTGGCTACTGTCTTGAGAATAATCAATTGGATTGCAAAGGATGAGGTCAATTGCTAGGCTGAAATCCTTGGATAAATTTTGAGGTATAGGACTTGAATTTAGGTTCTGTAGATGGAAAACTGAAACATTTCCACATGGTCAATCAGGCAATTGTATATTATCAAAATTTGATACATGAAGAAGAAAAATAATTTTTAAATAAATACTTATCATGCATTTTAAAATTTGGAATTTCTATACAAGAATTACATTTGTATAATCTCTGATGTTATTGACACTCATTACATATTATTCCATGTTAATAAAGACTACTATATTCAACTTTTAAACTTTTGCTTATTATAAATTTCTTATAAAAGTAAGGTAAAGGTTTATAAATTGTATTCTGATACAAATTATACTTATCCATGTATATCTTGGATATTGGGACTTGGTAAACCTGGATTAACATGTAATCATAATTAATCATAAGAAATATAATGTGAGATTCTTAAATTAAAATTATTTAAAATTAAAAGTTAAAATTATTTTAAATTTTGTTGATTCAAATGTGATTTAAAATTGAATATTCAATAAAATAATTAAGAGTAGAAAAATTAATCTCTCTTATCTATTATATGCAAATATAAGTATTTTCTAGAGATAATTTAAGAATTTAGACTTTTGTCTATAAATTTGATTTTCTTCATGCCATTAGAACAACATAAAATGTAAAAATTAAATTTTTTCAAAAAACAACAATTTTTATTTGTTTTCAAGATTAACATTTTCTAAGTTATTAAATGTTGTATTTAGCATTATAATATATGAAATTAAAATTTATTTTAACTTCTAGACTTGTTGGTTTACCTGTTGAAGTATTAAGAAAAAGAGAATTAAAATGGCTGGAAATGATGGAAAATTGGGAACGCTTTATGATTAAGCGATACAAAAAGGTAACATATTTAAATATTAAACATAAATTTAATATATAAAAATTAATAATATAAATATTAAATATTTAAATCATTTCTTCAAACAAGCTTCTAAAAAAGTATTTATTACATATATTAATTGAAAAATATAAGTTTTATAAATAATATATATTTCATTTCAACACAGTATATATTTATATTTAATAAAAGTCAAAAAATTAACTTTTTAGATTTTAAAACATATTTAGAATAAGAGTTAAAACATTAGTTTTAGCTTTTGCAAAACATCTGTTACATTTAAGACCAATAGTTACTAGTTTTATTATTTTATCAATATAATGAGAATATATAATGTATTGATATAGACAACATAGAAAAAATTTTGAATACAGTAGAAATCATTTAATATAAAATATTGATTAATACAAAACATTCTTGCAGTCCGGATTGAAAAGCATTCTTTACCATTGTATTAAGATACTGCTAACATGAAATGAATAATGCGTAAGCATTGGTTAAGATGAAAAAATTGTATTGCTCCAAGAATTAAAATTCATTTTTAAATTTAAGCATTTAAATTAACAATTATATAGAACTCCCCTTTAAGTTGAACAAGTCATTAAGCTTGACCAAAATAAATAACTAGCTTAAATAACTTTTAGGGTGTTTATAAGCTAGTTATTTATTTTGGTTAAATTCTTCACATCCTGGTTTTAGTATGTATGTCATTAAGCTTGTCCTATTTCATCAAGATGGCATATTTGTCACCTTTATACTTTAATATCAGATGCATTATTGCAATTTTTACTTATTTTTTTATGATGGTATTGCAATAATAATTAATATTACATATAATAACTTCACTATTGATAATTATATCATAAAATTATTGCTATATGATGCAATTTATGCATTTTGCTTTATTACAAGAATTATATTTCAAGCTTGTAAGTAGACTGTAAATCCAGAAAATATTTTTAATTTTTGTGTAATAATTATGTAGTCATTTCTTTAGATAAATTGAACTTATATAAAATTTGACATAACAATATTACAAAGAAAGTAAATATATAAGTTAGAGAACTGCTGAATTTGAAAGTTGATTAATTATTATAATGTCCATTAAAAACTTTTATAAAAATTAGAAAAACTGTCTAATTACAAAGTAGTTTACAAAAATGGGACTTTGGTTATCTGCATAATAATAATTTGCAATATAATCTAATAGAAAGACATACATACATATGTATCATATTGATTTTAATAGTAATAATTTATAATGTAAGATTTCTTACTGTAATACTAAATAAAAATAAACTATAAGTCAATTAAATAAGATGAAGTGTTTATTTAAAGTTTTTTGCTATCCACATAGCTTCTTTAGTTAGTTGAATAATATTTTTTTTTTAACCAAAGCAGGCTACATGGATAGCCAAAAACATTTCTGAATAAACAATTTACTTATTTAATTGGCTTAGTTTATTTTTAGTTTTTCATTTACTAATAAAACATTAGTTATATAAAACTAAATTTCTAATCATACATATAGGAAAGTTAAGATGATATATGTAACAGTAATATTTATGCTGCACTGGCATGGAAAGCATACAAACATAATTTAGATATATAATAGCATGTTTCTGAAATTGTTAATTACCTGTGGTTAAAAATATATGTATAGCAGGCACTTTGGAAATTAAGAAATTATAACACTATAGGAAGGTCATTAATGTAAATGCAATTGAATGTATTATCCCAAAAATAGCGACACTTACTGCATACACACAGTTAAAAAATTTTTTTCATATTTTCACTATCACATTGAATTCTTGTAAGAATGAATTTTCTTGCATTATTTACATAGTTTATAACATGTAATATGGTTTATTTTTAATTTTATTTATTTTTATTAAATACTTAAAATAACAAAGAGGAATATCACAAAAATAACATATCTATATAATACTTTAAAAACTCGTTTTGAATATTATATAATCTATATTTAATCACATTAGTGTTAGAAATATTTCACAGCAAAATTTATTTTGTACATAATAAAAATCTATTTTGTACATATTGTACTTGATTTTATTTAAATATGAATATTTTAAAAAATGATTGTTTGAATAGAAAATACATAGTTAATCAAAATAAATTTATGTACAAGATATAGATGATTAATTCTCCATTGTTTTATAATCAAAATTTAATTAAATGTTGCAACTTCACCCAAACTTATTTTCAAAAATTGAATAACTTGCATAAGATTAATGTTAGTTATTTCAATAAGTTAGTAAAATTATTAATGAAGTAGCTATAATAATTTTATTTTTCTGGAAATATAAGATAGATATAATAATCGGAATTTTCTATAACATAGGTGCGTGATCGTTGTCGAAAAGGAATTCCACCTGCTCTTAGAGCTCGAGCATGGCAATACTTATGTGGAGGAAAGTATTTAATGGAAAGTTATAAGCACAAATTTTTGGTATGTAAAAAAATGCTTACTTCTCTAAATAGTCTAAATATGAGTAATATATAGTAGGTTGTCCTCAACTTATAATCATTTTCCTTATGATATTCTGATTTTATGATGCCCTTATGAAATTCTGAACTATTTTCATAGCATATTGGCTAGAAATGCTTTTCTTTATTGTATCTATATAATAAAATCCTTGTGTCTGTTCCTTTCAGCGATCTCATAGGCTACAATAATCACGTGATAGTTTACTACGTGACGTACCGTTTGGAGGTAACCGAGCAGTCTCATTGGATCATAATGGCACGTGACTCAATGAGACCGTTCAGTTAACAGAGATTGTTACTAA
>WUQG02333367.1:0-18764 GCA_011317285.2 Androctonus mauritanicus | reverse complement strand
TTGAAACTGCCTTGAATCTCGGTAAAAGTACCTGACTTTACAATTGATCAACTTCCGGTGAGCTTAGCCCCTACGAGGTAGGTACAAAACTTTTTGCAACCGACTGTACATCATCAAAGTCATCTTCAATGGCATGACCACCCTAATGAATTTATGAAAAGCTATCAAATAGTTTCAAAATTATTAGAGAAACAAATTATTAGTTTCATATACTAGTTATCAATGATCGAAACTACAGGGTTAATTGATGTGATATCAAGTCCATTATTAATAGTATGATCTTTCTAATATAAATATTTATAATATTCTATTAACTAACTTAACAGATATACTGAAAGGGTAAATATCTCAGGAGTTTGAGTATCCATTATATTTAGATTATTGAACATACGAGGTTAAAAATGCAGATATCGATATTTTTAATAGAAAAGTGTTTCGCTATTAAATATCTTTAATGTCAAAACAGTCTTTACTTAATATCGTAAAATTTATTAATTACAATACTGTATTTTGAAATTTATTAATGGGAAAACATATAGAAAAATAGCTTAGTGATTTTACTGCCATTCATCAAAATAGACTAAAAATGAAGTTACATCATTTATGATGAAATATTGTTTCTCATAGTTTAATTTACTTGAAATAGATATCTGATAAATGATAATTTTCCTTTAACTGAACTGAAAAAAACAAAATGTTTAAAATTTTTTTTCCTAATTTTGAATAAAAATTATATTGAAAAAAGATTAAAAATAATTTAAAATTTTTAATGAAGCGATGTTTAAGAGAATTTTATTCTCTATATTTCTTTTATTAATTTTATGAAGATCAGAATAATCTTTAAGAGACTGAATTACGTGATGATAAATTTTTTTAAATCATAACGTGATTCATTCGTATTTAATATGCTTATTATAGGATAGTTGTTTGGAAACCGTTTTTACAGTATACTTTAAATTCAAAAATATAAAGATGATTTCCAAACAACTATCTAAAATTCTTGAAATCAATTTAATTAATCTTACTGAAAATTAGATAATATTGAAAGTTAAATCAATAAAATCTAATAAAATGATTATTAAAAGTTTAAATTTCTTAAAATTTCTTTTCAAAAGCAACAAGAAAATTATAAATTGTTCAAAATAAAATAAAATCTTAGTTGAATATATATTTTATGGAAGAATTTTATTTTAGAGCATACGAGAATCAAATCTAAAATGAATTGAATTGATGGAATCATTTCTAAAATTTAAAATTCAATTTGTGACTTAAAATTGATATATAGAAAAATCTAATATAGTACTTTATAAAGAAAATTTCCATTTTATGTTTCTTAACAATTCTGTTTATATTTACAACAATTCTGTTTATATTTACAATTATTCGAAGAAAAGTGATATAAATATTATTTTAAATATTTTCTCTTATAATTAATGAAATGTTTGAAAAGATGAAATATATATATATATATTAAAACTTTGTCATCCTTTAACTTAATTAACATCTCTCATTTACCCGCTGGCAATAGCTTGGCCTCAATCACCATCTCCTTCGATACATAACGTAGTAAACATCGTTCTTTCAACTTTTCCTAACTTCTACCTACGTAATATTTTCACCATTATTTGATTATATCCATCGTGATGCCATTAGACGTAAATATGTCGTAGCCATCGTCATGGCAATATTATCCAATACAACATAGTTGCGTTAAATGACACTGTAATGTCATAGTTATATGTTAAGTATATAGTATTTAGCAAAAGTGCAAATAGATGAAATGACTAGCATACCTACTCTTAATTTTCGTATTAGAAATTTCTTATGTTTATCATTATAACGTATGTTTTTCAAGATTTTATAATTATTGTATTGTTTAAAACAGCTTGGTTTAAAACTTTCATAAAATATAAAGTACAGTAAAACGAAAATGGCTTAAATATGATATTATTTAACAACCATATCAATTATTCTAGGTTTTTTATGTTTTATTTGTTGTGATAATTTTTTGGTAAAAATTTTAGAATTTTATTTACAATCTATTTTTGTTACTATTTCGAATTTTAGCATAGTTTCTTATTTTATTAATATAATATTAAATTTTTTAAACTGCTTTAAGAGGATTTTCTTATATGTATTAACATTCTTTTTCTTCAAATGAAAAGAAAGAAATTTGAATATTATTTACAACTAATATAGCTATTAATATGTTTAAAATATATACAAACGTATACATATGTTTTTACTTAAAAGATCATTTCGACTTTTTAATAAAATAAAAAGCAATATCGAGTAAATGTCAAAATCTTAATGTTGAATAAAATATAAAATACGGTTTTGTATAAATCATTGGAAAAGTCATCATCATCTCTAAAGAGAACATTGTTTAAAGATGTAAAAAAAAAGAAGAAAATATGCTTTTAAAACATGTAACCAAAATGGTTTTTGATATATTATGAATAATTTAAGTCTAAAATCTTACACTTCGCTTATTTTACCAATATGTTACATTGAATCTTACACTTTTAAGTATACGATACTCTTAATAAATCTAAAATTAGAAATTTCAGATATCCAGACATAAATTTTATAAAGAAATTAACCAGTGCTAACAATAATTAATGAATAATTTAAACCGTCCATTTCTGGATCCAATTTAATGATAATTCATACAAAAATTATCATCACTACTTACCAAGACCAAAATTATTATTTTTTAAATATTTTTCTTTTGTCTGGTCAGAAACAAAATTTAAAAAAAAAAGTTTATTATATTATTTCATAAAACATTCATAAAAGTGGATAGAACGAAAAAAAAACATCATCGTTGAATAACGATTTTTTGATAACAGAATACATTTATAATCGATCTTAATTAAGAAAGTCGTATAATAATTTTTGAATAATTCAAATTATAAAAAGACAAATTGGTGATCATCACATAAGATAAAATCTTTTGAAGAGAAGTAGTATTTTCAATAAACGAAAATTTCTCTAACATTGAAAAATTGATTGCCTTGTAGTCGTGAGTGGAAAGAGAAATTCTTCCTTAGAATCGAAATTACTTAAGTTTAGAAAGAAAATTGGTATTTAAAACCACTTTAAATTGATAACACGCTGAAATGTTTGTAAATTCAAACTTATTAATGAGGAAAGCTAATTTTAATTAACTTATAATAAATTTAATGAAAATTTTATAGATCAACTCGTTAACATTTCATGTTTCTACACGGTGTAAACCAACGTTTTCATTTTAAAATAATTGATTAATATTTCATACGGTTTTCTATCACGATAAACATTAAAGTAGCCTACTTAGTAAATATTCAAACAAAAAATATTATATATTTTTATTTACATATGGAATAGGTAAAGATTTGTTTTTTTACTCTTTTCGACGCAGTAGTAAAAAGTGTTTTAAAATATTCGATATAGCCATCTTAAATTACAGCACAAAAAACTGCTTGAAAATACTCAAATTCTACTTCAGAAAAATATCGGAATATACATAAATTTTTAATTATTTTTCACTAAAAATCGTAAATATTTAAATTTATATTTTTCTGGAAGTAAAAAAAAGTCGAACAATTAATACATATATATATGCATTAAGTTAAACAAGTACAGAACTCTACTTTATACATTGATAAATTGAATTAAATACATATTTAGCTTTGATATAAAAAATTCTTATATTTATTCAAACTTTTTTTTATAAAATATCTAAAAAGAAAATCTCTATAAAAATTTATTTATTATTAAAATCGTGTGACTAATATAATAAAATTTTTTTTAACTACTTTCGGTCAATTTATAAAAATGACGTTTTGCTAAGAAGCTGATATTCAGGGGTTAACAACCGTGGTTTAAAATCGATCAAAATAAGGTTTACACACAGACAAATTTTTAAAGTTGGAAAAATTTTTGAAAATAAAGTTTAACTTTGTTTTTTTTTTATTATTTGTATTTAACTACTACAACAAGATAACTTACCAAAGTATAAATGCCACTAACAAAACTACCTCTTCTGACAGATCTCCAACAACAACATTTCAGAATAGCCATTTGGATTGTAGCACCTCCTTGCGGAACTAACGTGCACTATGCAATGATACTGCCGGTCTCTTCGCTTGGTTTTGGCTTGTCTGCTAGAGGGAGCCACCACTGATGGCTATTAATCTTACGTACTAAAGCAAGTTTTGATCAAGTGACTCTAAACAATGTTGCATTCCAATATAATCCCAATCGACTTCATTAGCATAAATTATGATAGGAATGAATGAGCTTCATTTTAATAATACATAGATATAAATTTAAATACCAAAATGATAAATTTATAATATACACGCCAAATATCTTTTAACAAAGATGACAGAAAAACAAATACAAAAAAAAAAATCTTTAACAACTATTGAATATTTCACTTTATTTATATATCACAAATGTCGAAAAATTATTGATTAGAATTTTCTTTTCTCGACAAAATTGATGTTTCTATTAAAACTGATAATTAAAGATTCTGGGGGGAAAATAATTATAATTAAAATTTTTTTTTTTTTGTTTTTTAATTCAATGATAAATTTTTATTTTTCTAATTTATTCTGTTTGGTTTTTAATCTTTCTATGAAAGAGAAATTAAAAGATAAAAGTTGGAAAACGGCTGCAGAACTAATTTAGTTAAAAAATATGAATTTTTTTTTATAAGTATTTCTATGACTGATTTATTGTTAATGTTTTTAATTAATATTTCTCTATATAACCAATTTTAATATTAAATTTACATTATATAGAATTGTTTCATTTTTTTAATTCTTCCTTATAGTTTGCAGACGTGAGTTATATTAATTCTATTATAATTTTTATTGATATCTTCTGAAATCTTTCATTGATTTAAAAACATTACGATCAAGATTTTATTTTTCAATAATAGAATTCAAGATTTTTAGCGATGAAATAAACCTGAATAAAATGAAATTTTAAATATTCTTTCTTATATTTGAAAGCATAATAAATATGAATATTCATTCATTTTACAATGCATTTTTTTCTATTAAATTCTTCACAAGAATATAAAATACTGGTATAATTTTTATTCTAAAATTATAAACGTTAACTTTATGTAACTAAACTTGTATAATTTTTGAAATTTGGGATACTTTAGAGTGTAAATCATATTGTACTCATTAAATATTCATTACAAAGTAAGATCACTAAAGAACTTTTTCCAAGTTTATAGATGAACAAAGACCTACAGAACATCCTTAGTGCTAATGTCTGCTTTTATGAGGTCTCCTGCTTCAGCTACAAATTAACTTTTAATTGTTTCCCCCTTAATTGTTGTCATCATTGTTTTTGCTGATCACTCCCGCACAGCCAATAATGTTCTATTTTGTATGGATTACCAAATAACTATCGCCTGAAGTATCGATTTAATAAATAATATTATTTTAGTAATATTTTATGTAATGATTCTTCTGATATAAGTAACTGGATATAAACAAGCGAATGGCATCTAATTAAATAAATTTCATAAATCTTTTACATTGCTAATGATCGCATTTATCTACATTGGCATTGTTAACTATGACAAAAATATTTTATCCTACATTTTTACTTCACACAGAAATGTTTTTACTTTATTCTACTTCTTAATGTAATAAACACTGCATATAGAATTTCTCTACTCCTGTAACTAATAAGGGATTAAACGAATAAATTTTCCAGAACTTAACTATTTTCAATCTAAAATTTATCGTAGAGTTATCATGTTTTTCCACGACAGTATTCGTTTTATTATATATTATAAACTAAAAACCGTTTTTAGAAAAAA
Organism: Androctonus mauritanicus; assembly: GCA_011317285.2. Classification (NCBI taxonomy): domain Eukaryota; kingdom Metazoa; phylum Arthropoda; class Arachnida; order Scorpiones; family Buthidae; genus Androctonus; species Androctonus mauritanicus. The sequence goes on along the minus strand of WUQG02333367.1, from coordinate 12,934 downwards.
ACAGTTAATATGGTTGAACAAGATCGTTGCTCCCAAAGTTATTAAGTCGATGTTGTTTCAGTTTTAATAATTAGAATAAGAGAAGCAGCTCGAATGGTTTATGGACAATTAAAGTTTATTGGAATGATAACAGACACGAGCAGACATACTGATGATTTATTGATTTATTCAAATTTTATCATAAAAGTTTGCTTTAATCACCCACATGTTTGATGGTTGTTTTCTCTTGGGAGAAATTTCATTGACGTCCAAGTGAAATTTAGGCGGTGTCGTTTCAATCAAGAATGCCGATAGCTTTATGATTATCGTAATTATCATGTGATCATTTATCTAAGACTGCTTCAATTGAGAACTTTCTTATCATATATAAGATATTAAAATAATGATATGATCCATTGGGAAAAGAAAAACATACATTTATGTAAAAAAAAATCCATTCTTGTTTTATGTAATTTATAAGTTTAAAATATGCAATTTTAACCATAAAACGACCTATAATTTTTTAATTTAGTCTGCTTTCTAAAAGTAAATTTTCATATAAGATCCTAATTCCATATCTTTAATCTGTTAATAACGTCAAATCCTAACAAAATATATGTGTGAAGGATTAAGGGAAGATATTAAATAGAATAATTTTTATCTTTCATTCTGAATAGAACAGATAGCCATTCAAGTTATAAAACAAGCTATCTCTCTCTAACCAATTTACATAAATCTGTTATTTATAATCAGATTTAAATCAATTTTAACCTAAAATTCAATGGTCTTCAATGATTGTAAGTAGGTTAAACGGGATTTTTTGAATTTTTCATTATATTAATTTTAAAGTCTCGTAGAACCGCAGAAAATTTGCTCGATTAATCTACTTACGTTAGTAGATTTATTGCGTATAAAAACTATTCATGATGTGTGATGAATAAATCTTTAATAAATTCTAAAGATAGACATAAAACGACACTAACAAAAGATAAACATAATGTAGTTACAACATATTGAAATAATTAATTTAAAATATAGATGAAACTGAAATTCTGATTAAAAGTCAATATAAAAAATAAGGTAACTCGAGGGAAGGATGGCACAGTTAACAATAAATTTATTTATCATGAACATGTGGAGTGGAAAAAATATGTAAATTATATCAATATATATCTTGCTTATTTAGTTATTAACTAGGAAAGTAAAGCATTATTTTTTAAACGTGTAAAGGTAAAAAAGGGCAATTAAATTTAATGAAACAAAACTGACATCTTTCCTAACCATTTGAGGAAGTCGACAGTTACCATGGGGAAGATGGCACAGCACATGAGGTTTACAAGAGCAGAGAAAAACACATTTAAAAAGACATTTTATATGTATATGATACTTACAAAATATGATTTTGTAATGCAAAAGAAAAAAGAATGGAAGAAAGCATATACTATTCCCTATCATTTTTTGCAAGTGGAATTATCTTTACTACAAATTTCATGCAGCCATTTTTGCATTTAATGCATTCAATTCAGTCACATTTTGTCCCTTCTTATCATAATAATACTCCTTAAACTCAACACAAATATCCTGATATTCAACATGGTCGCCATCATTACTGTCTACCACAATATCCTGAATTGAAGAGGACGATGACGATGATGATGACAAACTCAATTTTTTTCTCTTCTGTTAGTTCCTTTTTCTTTTTGGAACTCTCATTTTCTCTCCACTCTTGTCTCCCCCCGAGTTATCTTATTAACGTTATATGATTAGGACTAGATTCGCAAATAAAACAATTGCCATTGTGTTACATTCTCTGAAATTAATTTTAAAAGTTATAAAAAGAAGAGTCTGCATTTAAATTTAAACCGTGCTTAAATTTACAATGAAAAGTTGTAAACCAAATTAAAATTCAATTTATCTCGTGCTGAACTTAAATTTTAGGATAAAATTAAATATGTTTGAAGAAATTAAGTGCATTTTAAAAATTTAATTATATTTGCCCTGTTGTAACTAAAAATTCAACCAAAAGAACGAATTTGTTAAATTAACTTCATTCATAAAAGTCAAATCAACTGTTTGCACATTTATTAGTTTTATTTTATAAATGAATATCTTTTAGTCTTTCCATAAAAATTAATTAAGTACATCACACAATATATTGAAAAAAAATTGAAACAAATAATTAATATTAAAAAAAAAAAAAAAAAACATATTGTTTAAAATGATAATTTTTTATAACATTAATATATAAGTGAGGAAAGTTATTTTACTTTTCTCCATTTCTACGATCAGTTACTAACAAGAGAGAAAGTATATAGGAAGAAAGACATAAAAGTCACTTCAACAGGAAAAATTCTTTAGGGTCAATGTTTTATCCACACAAATGCAACATTTCCTCTTGCTTAATACAATAAATAGAAAATACTTTTAGATCATGGTTTTCCTTTAAATTTTTTATTTGTACCAGTAAGTAGCATAATAACAGAAAAAAATAACTAACTACCTAAAATAATTTTGTAAGCGAAAGTAAAAAAAAATTTTTTTTTTAAGTTCTAAATAAATTACTAGCTTCAAGTAACATTTAACAGCTTTAAATTATTTTAAGGTTAATGAATTTTAAATATAAATAAATAAATAATTTAAATTGTTTATTCTTTTCATTGTTTAAGATAGATAAGATACAAATCTACAGCATAAAAATTTAATACTAACAAGTAAACACAAATATACTATTTTTGTTTTTCATATAAGTTACTTTTGTATTATACAGTTTATTATATTATTCTATCAAATGAAACTTATTAAAACAGTTAATAAAATACTTTCCTTAAAATAAACATGCAGAATCAATATTTAAATATTGATCTAGGTCTCTAAATATTTAAAACTAGAATAACTAGGCTTTTAATAAAAACATTAACATATGTTCTAATCTGAAGATTTAATTAACATAAATTTGTTTTATTAAACAACTTTGAATTCTGCACTTTATTAATACAAATAAATATATAGAATTCTGTATTTTATCAATGATAAAAAAAATACAGTATATAAATAAAGTACTGTATTAATTACTAGTATTTCTAGATAGGATAATGTTGCGAAAAATATCAATTATCAATAAGAATTTGTCATAACTAACATGGAGAATTTAGCTCAATTTTGCGTTGGTAACATGTTTAATATGTTTATTAAGCGTTATAAAATTAACTTTCCTGTAATAAATTATTTTATTAAATATTATACATGCTTAATTAAGATGGTTAAGATACTGCAGAATTATTCTGTTGCGTGCAAAATGCTTATTCGGATCATATTCTTTGAAATTTCTTTTATTCTCACAGAAATTTTATTTAAATTTGCACAAATGATTGATAGCCATATATTCAAATGTTTATATAACAATTTTTTGAACCATGATTGATTTTTGAAAATCTTCTTATTCGTAAAATTCAATTGTATGTAAAATCTCAGAAATATGCCTAGTTTATTTCTAAACAACATCAAATTTACATGAAAAGTCTCAAATTTTAATTTTAATATTATTCTGAAAGGATTAAACAACTGTTGATATTAATAAATCATAAATTTTGTTACTTTTTATGCCATGTGAAACAAAAAATGTGTGGAGATTTCATGTTTTATACCATTATTTTTATTTAAAAAAATTATTTTTACATACAATCAATTTTACAACTCAGTCGGATTCAACTCAGTTGAATTACTCTTAAATCGATTAAAATGATTGTTTACAGCATATGTGATCGAATCATTCAATCATTCGATAATTATTTGAGTCTGCAGAGCAGATAAGATTGATAATCATTGATAATAATTCGTGACTTTTGATATGGAAATGAGAAGTTGTAGTTACTCTTGTCCACAAAAGAAGTTTACAAGAATTATTTGAATTAAACATTGCTTCTAAATAAACTCACCTTGAATGCTAGAAAAGGAAGCAAGATATTGTAGTTAAATATGGCTTAATCATATCTATCAATATTTTTAAGAAATTGTCTAAATCACTATTCGATATCTTTTCTATATCCAGTAATAATAATCATTAAGTTGACTATTATTACTAGATGAAGACAGTTGCGAAATACGATTTTCATCAAAACCTATCTAGTATATATATTATAATGATATTGAGAAAATCAATTGTTCTGTTTTGTATAAGTAACGAATATTTTGTCCTTATAAACTTACATTTTTCTTTTATTAATATATATTAAAGAAAATTAGAAAAAAATATTACTTGAATGCGCGCTTTTGCAATACTGTTCTGATCTATAATACAGTATTTTTATGAGTTCATTAAAACATTACAGTATCAGTTTATCGCCTAGAAAATATAGGTTAAATTAAATTTATGAATTACAAAGCTGAAATTTGATATTGATTGATATTGAATGCAATAATCAGAAAATTTCATTCCATCATGAAATTTAGTGAATAAATGTCAAATAATTTAAAAATAAGGTTAAAGAGAGTTGTCAAATTGTTTTTTTATTTTATCCTATATTTTGATAAAATAGTTTCGAAAAAATTATTACTTACTAAAAATTATTGTTTGAAATAAATGTTTTATATCATTTCGATCTTCTAATTAGTTTCGGGTTAAAATATATAAAAATTAAAATTTTCAAGTGAAGGTTTTTAATGTATTTAAAATTGATATGTAGTTTTAGAATAAGAAACTTTTAAAATTTCGTTATAGAGATAATTATTTAATTTTATAATCCACAAAAATGAAAATAATAAAAAAAATGATATGAATATGTTTGCTTAAATATTTGATAATGATTGCGTTAAATCACTGTTTTTTGGCAAAAATCAAAAAATTCAAGCTTAAATGCCATTTACATCGAATAATGGTATACAGTATATTAAAAAATTAAAAAATTGGGAATATTTCTCACTTAGATTATACAGTTTCGTAAAAACTCATTTGTTCAACAGTTAAAAAAATTCAGAAAATATACGTTTCGTGAACTTATCAAATTGAAGGAATCATTAATTAATCTACCTTGATATGATCATAAATTTTAAAAAAAAATTAATAAAAGTCAATATTGTAGTATATTTTCTTTAAAATTTTCAAAGCATATTATTCGATCTGTAAAATAATTTAGAGAATTTTCAAGGAAAAATAAAACGATTTTATGAATTATAATTAACATTTTAAGACATAATATATTGTATTACCGATATAAAATAAATATTTTAGAGATTTTATAATAGAGAACAATATTTTTAAATATAAATTCTAATCAATGAATTTATAATTATTGAGATGTGAAAAATTTAAGGAATTTTAAAACAAGTGAGCAAACTGAATGTGTTGGTGAAAAATGAAGTTGAAAATAAAGAAGATATTCACTCCTAGATGACATTTTCCTCTCATTAGATGTGGTCCAGAATCCAATTATTGCTTCTCAACACTCACTCATATCGAAGATTATGTCTACAAGATTCATAAATCATAAACTATTCGCTTAAAGACTTCAAACTTGTAGAACGACGAGATAGATATTGTTTGTCTAAAGAATATTTTGTGAATGAAAACCGATTCTTTATAAACTTACATTATTCTTTTATTAATCCTTGGTAATATTTTATTATTAATTTAATTATTCAAAACGTGTCCATTTAATAATTTATTATAGTTTCTAAAGAGTAGATTTAAAGTTAATAAATAAAATATTCACGCGAATACCGAAAGCAAAAGGAATGAATTTTTCATGAATGAAAGATTATTGTATTAAACGAGGATTTGTTTGAATTGATTAAGAAAATAAAATAGGTAAAAAAAAAGAAAAAGGATTTATGCTGAAATTTTAAATAAACAGGAAATGAAAACAGAATTTTGATTTAAATCCGTAAGACAAATAAAGAGAAGTGAATATCATAATTGTGTATCAGCTTTCTAAGTGATAAAACGTTTCAATATGTATCCTTTTCAATAAAAATTTAGGAAAATTTTTAACAGAAAGTTATTCCACATTATTATAAATTAATAACACATTATCACACCAGAAGGATAATGTTTAATTCTCTAATTAGCGTGAAGAAAGTAACATTATTTTTTTCATATTACCAAAACCGCAACAGAAAAAATTGCAACATGGAGGAAAGATATTAGGAAAATAATAAATTTTAATACAGCAACAGCAACTATTATACGTGAGAAATTTAGCAATTAATTTGAATTATTATTAGTTATTTTTTAATTTAAAAAATAAAACAAATTAATTACATATTTATAGTAGGCAAACATATATTTAAAAATTTATTACCTCAATAAAACTAGAATAATAGTTTCAAATTTATTTACTGTATTCTATCCGCGTTTATTAACTACTGCATTATATATATTTTATAGAGCGTCTAAAATTAAGATTGCTAATAAAATCCTTTATATTTTACAGTTATTAAATATGAATATATAAAAAAGTTACTGTTTAAATTATTCAAAATTTATTTGTATATTATGAAATCGCTGTTTTACTTTTGTAACTATCTAAATTAGTGGTTCACAAAGTGAGTTATGCACATCTCTAAGGATGAATAAGGTGGAGTTTTTCCTCGTTATAATATATCTTTTGTGATGGTGTTATTATTCCTTGCTGATAAAGGAATGCGCGATTAAAAAATTTGGGGACTGTTAATCTAAACAAATTAAATCTACTTATTTAAAAATTTAATTTAATATACATAGACATATATTAAACCATATACGTGAACAGAATATTGTATAGTACTGTATTCTTAGATCGTATCACATATTATATATTCTCCTTCAAATGATTGATCCATAAATCCTCTTAACTTCGATTCATAAAATGTCTTTTTTTTTCTTTTTAATATTAAAAAATTTTTTGCAAAATTTACAGAAAACAAAATTTTTTGGAAAACTGAAAAATTCTAATTATTATACTCGTTTTCTTTATTTTTGAGTTTTATTGAGGTTAATGAGTTTTTAAAAATAAATTTACATAGGAAGATCTATTTTTATTTTCAATAATAGTTTGAGAATAAACAAAACTAGATGTTCTTATGTAAATTCATTATTATTTTTTAAAAAACTCATTAAACAAATCTTGAAGTTTTACGTGTTTTCGAATAAATTTTGTGATCTATAAATTTTGCACAAAAAAAATTTTGATATTAAAAAGATAAAAAGGTATATTTAGGAATCAAAGTTAAGAGGATTTACGGATCAATTATTTGATAGAAAATGCTTTTTTTTTCCGCATCTCTAATTAAAAGCAATATGCAGTATCTGGACTGAATGGTTGGATAAATCTGTTGTTACACACAATTAAATATAAAAACCAATAAGATTCTTAGATATTAAAATATTATAATATAAATAATACGCAACGAAATTAACAATAAAAATGGCTAAGTCGGAATTAAAATATTTTTATAAAAATAAATTAAATAACAAAATTGATGACGATATTTTATATGTATTCATTACTGAATAAAGAATTCTAATCTATATATTTTATTTGTCACAACAAAAGTTTTCAAGATAGAAAAACACGAATTTAATCAAAAACTACATAAATTTATTTATTCAAGTTTCTTGTTATATTTGCGAAAATTTGCTTTTTATAATCAAATTTCATCTATTAAAAATTTATTTTCCGGAGTAACAATAGAGTAAATTTACAATAGTTTGAATTTAAAATGGTTATGATTTTAGTACAGATTTGAAACAAGATGGCTGCTATGAACTTTCCTTAGTTCTTCATAAATTTTAATTGAAACTGAATTACAAACACAACAAAACTTTGCAATTTTAAGAATATGTTAATACGATAAAGCAACAGAATAAATTATTTTTGAATTTAATGAAAATATATTCATAAATAATCAAAAAACTGCTGCTCTGTTCGCTATATATTTTGCTTTCAACTTGTTATTTTTTTAGAAATATAATAAATATTTCTAAAAAATAACAGGTTTATATTATTAAAATACAACTGAATATAGAAAAATTACGAGCTTATAAATTTTGCTTTCAAGAAGAGATATAACTTAATTAAAAGATTTTTTAATTCTTTTTATTATAATCCAATTTTAAATATTATCGGTGGTAAATTATGGATAATATTTGTAGAAAATGGAAAATTTAGCATTTATCAATTTGTATAGTTTAAAATAATTGAAATAAATGCTGTGAATTGTTTCGAATTTTGAATAACTTCAAAACATAATGTAACCTTTTTTTTGTTATACTGTTATGCAAGAAAAACAGTCTGATGTTTTAATGGTATCTCCAACAAAATCCTTTTTATAGAAGATTTAATGTAAACTGTAAAATTCGCCTTGAGCCAATCGAAAAATCGATTTTTCAAACAATAGAAAGAGTGTTTGTAGTTTGCTAACGTTTGTTTCACGATACTTTCTAAACTCTCTAAAATAAAATAATAGACTAGGAATGTATTGAATGTAACAAAATCGATAAACCTAATACAAGATTAGTTGATTTTGGAAAACTAATTATATTGGTTATCAATATTGCAGAAAAATGAATTTGCGAAAATAACGATCATTAAATGTTAATTTCGCTTCAACAGATCTAAAGCATAAAATGGGATTTAATGTTAGATTTAAAATCTTCTGCAGCATAACTATAGACAGAATAGGATAGGTAATGTTTTCTGATTATTGTGGTTTAAACTAAACAAAAGTAGAACGATTTAAAACTGGATATAAACAAAGTTCGATACTTTGCAAATTATTGTACAATTTTCATCTTCAAAATTATAAATCACAACAATTATTACTGTTATTATATTTAATTTTAGTTTTTGAAATGCATATAATATATACAAGGTTCCAAATTGACAAAAACGATTAGTTTTCTACATGAAAATTCAATTTGTTAATGAAAGAAGAATGAGAATCATAACTCCTATAGAGCAACTCAGAAGCTCTTCACATATTTTAACTGCCTATTTGCAATTGTAAAACAAACTTTAGTATCATACTTTATAATAAGCTAAGTTAGAGACCAAATTAGCAAAGAGAAATTTTAAGGAGAAAATTATCATTCGGCAGTATCATATTATGAGAGAAGACAATTTATCCGCCTAAAGTTATCTGCTTTAATGATAAAGTTATGTTAAAATGAAAATTTTGTTTTCTCCTCCAACCTCATAACATATTTGTTACATAGGCTATAATTTAGACTTTCTAACAATTAGAGATAGAACAGATTAAAACTGTAATGGCAGTGCTATAGTACTGTATAATGATCAAACTTACAAATGAGAAATTGTTTAGGTGAGCAAACAAATTCACATTTGCATTTTTAACAATCAATGAATCGATAATTATAATTTTGTTTTACGTTGATGTTTATAATTTTTTTTTTTTTTTGTATTATATTAGGTTGTATCTGATTTTACTGTTTTTCTCATGTTTTTATTATAAAGGATATTTTATATTATTTTAAAAGTATTTTATTGTAAATGATCTTCAATAGAAAATATTATTTTGTAGGAATTAACTCTTCGTGTTTTTAGATAATAAATTTTGAAGCTACTGAACGAAGAAAAACATCTTTAGAAAATTGTGGCTAGTTTCTATTGTCTATTCTGTTGTGAGTGTTATTTTTATCATGAATCTGATAAAATAAGAACAAAGAATGTACATTATATCGTTTCACTAGTAAATGCCATTATTCAGAAGACTTTCACTCGAATACTTCATCTTGGTTAATAAATCTTCAGATAAATCTATTGAATTGGTAGTATTATTTTATCTCGTTTATTCTATGCGTCATTTATTTGCATAGATTTATAAAAAAACGTGAGGTAATTACTGTATTGAAAACAACTAGCATTAACTTCAAACATTTTTAAATCAATATTTACTTACATTTTGCGGAATAAAACTAATATTTTAAATAAAAAAATTATAAATAATAACTTTTAAAGATATATTATTTTCTATTTTTATAGAATATACCTTTTCTTATATAACAATTAATTTTTTTAGTAATATTTTAGAATTTATATTTTCAAAAGTTTTTAATTTTACAAAGACTTCAGTTCTAATCAAAATTTTAATATTAAGAACTTTTTATTAATTTTTTTTTAATATTCGTTATTTATATTTGTAGTTTAACAACATTTTTATAAGACGGTTGAGACAAGAAAATAAGGAAATTTCACATGAATATGGATACAAAATGTACATGTAAATAAATCATCTGAATAAAAACTGAAGATAACTTTAGTACATTTGTGTTGGATGAATCTTGCTTAGTATAGAAATGCACTAAACTCCAGACATTAAATGAAAAATAAAATGTATAAAAACAAAAATATAATAATTATTAAAGATTAGATCATTTTTAGTTTTAGAACGATATCGTATAACACTTCAAATTATTAATTAATTTTGCTTTTTAAATTTCGAATCTGAATAAAAGAGGTTAATTAAAATTAAAATTAAATATACTATAATAATAAAACTTATTTATTCAAATGGAGTTTTGTTTTATTAACAAAATTCTCTTGCTGACATTTTAAGTTCTGTTATAAGATGACAATTTGTAGAATTAAATTTGTTTTATTTTCAAATTTCTGCTTCAGACTATCAATCTAGTCAATATGCATAATATTTATGTCAAATACAGTATGTAAATTCTGAACAAATAAAATAATAAAAAACAAATAATTCTGTATATTATTTATTTAAACAGCTATAATTTATTAAATATCTTCAAGTTCATTAGATAAGCTATTAAGACCGTAAATGTCATTGTAGAAAGAAAAGTCGAGTTGACAAATCAGTTGAAGAATGAATGGATAAAAGAAAACCAGATGATGAGCCTATTAAAGCGATTCCTCGTTAGATGTTATATAAAGATAATTGCATGCAATTATTTCTTTACAAGTTAGATCTCTGATGAAATGACATGTTTTGAAAATCCCATATATGTAAACAGAAAATAATTTTATAAGTAATCATTACCTATGAAATTCTGGTAATAAATATAAAATAGATTTTTTTTTTGTTAATAGCTATAAAGTTTAATTTTATTTAACAGTTTCTGAAATAGATTCTATGCGAATTACTTTTAAAAAAGATAGATTGATGGTTAAAAGATAACATCAAGTACTCATTAATGTTGTTATTAATCTACTGACTTGAACAATTTTTGAAGTAAGATTATTTAAGTTTAAATATAATTTCAAAAAATATAATCTGGATAAAGAACAACAGGAAGCAATCAAGAAATCAAAATCAAAGGATAAGTTTTGATTTTGCATTCTTTGATTAAAATATAAAAGCTAATTTCAAACTATCTAATTTTCTTCATTTTAATCCTATACATGCTTCCTATTATTCTTTATCTAGATTATATTTTTTGAAAAAAATATTTTATATATTATATTAAATTCAATATACTGTACGTATTTTAATATAATATTTTTTATATTATATTAAATTAAAAATATGCGTAAGCCATAATTTTATACTTCTCGATTGTTTGATTAGAATTTTATAGAATAGCATATTCCAATTTAATTTGATCATTGGAATTCTTTTATATTATGTATAATATTATGGAACATCTTTAAAGTTTTTCAGTATGGACCGAAAAATTTAAGTCCATACTGAAAAAATTTTAAAGGATTTAATTAGTAAGGTATAATGTAGAATTTGACTATACTTAAACTAAAATTATATATTATTATATTGTATTTTGGGAGGAACGTGATTTTTTTTTATTTATTTTTTCTTGGAACTCTTAATTCCACCTTCTAGAACTCCAGGATTCCGCAGAACACCATTTGGAAAACATTGATATAGAATAAAACCAAGCTTATTAATCATACGTAATAACAATACTTGCCACATGTAATGACAATACAGCAATGAGATTTGATGTCGTGAAGGTTTATGTTTGCAATCCTTTCATAATTTATTGCATCGAAACTAATAGAAAATTATTTTTTGCACTAATAAAAATGATTTTAATTCAGAAACGTTAAACTGTATAGGAGAAAAATTCATCATCAGTAAGTTTGGTTTACAACTTAATTCATGATCCTATACAGTTTCTGAATTAGTAGTGATTAAAAAAATTGTTTTAAACATAACCAGTGCAAGTTATCTAAGTGTACATGTTTTAATGATTTATTTTATTTTGGAACTGAATTATTAACAATAATATAGACAGAGGTGACGTTGACCAAGTGAATCGTGATCATTATAAGAATGGTCCAAAGCTTCAAAATTATAAAAACAAATTTCAAATATGTAAAATAAATGTCTTTTTGTTTAATATTTAATATTGTTCTTATAATCACATATTTTTAATACAGTCAATTCTCGTTATTCGCGGTAGTTACGTACTGTAAATTCTTCGCGAATACTAAATTAGCGAATACTGAACCATTATGCCTATGGGAAAAATAGAGTTAGGTTCCTGCCAACCTTTCTTCCCAAAATTTTCCTCCTTTCTTTATTTATTTTATTTTGTTTAAAAACACCTTACATAATTGTATTACAGTACGTACGAATAATTACAATATATTCAGTGTACAGTAGGCCTACTATATACAGTATTATAATTACTGTAATCTTTATTTAATTTTTTAAAACCGCTTACTATGTAGTGAATAAAATCTTATTTTTGATGGGTAGTTGCTTGATGTGGCGGTTGACACATTGTCTTTGGGAACTGCGTTGAAAAACTGCGTCAGCTTTGTCTGTGACGCTTTTTACTTCAGATCTAAAATCTCGGCGTAAGGAACAAATGCGCAGAAAGTTAAATAGAAGAATGTGCTCCTATGCTTGAACGAATGCGTTCAAGCATAGGATCACATTCTTCTATGAGATCTGCGGATGATATGAACAAGCTTTTGGCCTACCCGAGGTCTATGCAAGGAGCAAGAATAGGTAATGAGACTTTTCCGGCAGAAGG
>WUQG02333256.1:0-18765 GCA_011317285.2 Androctonus mauritanicus | reverse complement strand
TGGCTACTAAAACAGTTCGAAAACCTCCTTGGATTTCTCGCAGAACCATGAAATTAAGATCCAGAATTAATAATCTTTATAAATCCTGGAAAAAGTTTGGCTATTTTTCTGACAGATTTTTATACTTGAAATTAAAACATGATTATGCCAATTACTTAAGAGCAGATAAGCGACGTTTTATTTCTCAGAATATCCGCAAATCAACAAACAGTCGGAAATCATGGAGAGTTATCAACTCTATTTCATATCGCACTAAACCTAAATCATTTTTCTTTTCTTATCAGTTGTTTTTGAAGTTGTGCGATCATTTTAGAGAGAAATTTTCTTATGTTGATACTACTCATTTTCGAATGCTCAAGTTAATAAGGGCTAAAGTAGAGTTTACTGATTCAGACGTTTTATTTGCATTAAAATCGAAAAACAAATATTCAAATGGCCCTGATGGAATTCCCTTTCTGTTTTATCAGAAAACATTACCTGCTATTATTCATCATATAACTTATCTATTTAAGATTACTCTTCAAGCAGGCTATGTTCCACAGAGATGGAGCATTGTTAAATTCATTCCAATTTTGAAGAAATTTAAAAATCCAACGGATGTTCATTCGTATCGCCCTATCACCATTTCTAACTGTTTACTTCGAATTTTCGAAAAGTTGATACTGAAGGTTATCTATTTCCAGGTTAAGAATGCTGTCTCGCTAACTCATCATTATGCAATAAAAAACAGATCTACAACTACTAATCTTCTGGACTTTACAAGCAGAATTTATAGGAATTTCGAAAACAAGACTCTCACTCATGCTCTTTTTTTAGACTTATCAGCTGCTTTTGATTCTATAAATATCGACATTTTGTATTCTCGCTTAATCAAAGACTATGACATTTGATTATGTTTTCATTCATTGGATTATCAAGTTCTTAAAAAACAGAAAATTCTATATCTCTTGTGATGGTTTTCTCTCCGACAATTATGTTCATATGCTTGGCATCGCTCAAGGATCCCCGCCTAGCGCACTATTATTTGTTTTATATGTCAATCCTATTTTTTCTCTTAATATCCATTCGCTGCTTATTGGTTATGCTGATGATTTTAAGCTTATCAATAATTGCAAATCCACCTTAGAATCTGATTTTTCTCTGATAGTTGATTGGCTGAATGCTAATAATTTAACAGTCAACATTGCTAAAACAGCCTATACGGTTTTTTCGATACATAGCCATGATACAGTTTCGACGATAAGATTGAATGGTTCTGTCACTCATTCTGTCTTATTTCACAAAGATTTAGGTATTTATTTGGATCCCTGCTTATCTTTCAAACATCATATTCAATATCTAGTAAATATTATGAAAAGTAAAATGTTTTTTACCAAACGTTTCTTTTGGCGTGTTTCCAATGAACAGGTTTTGTATACTTGGTTTTCCATCATGTTTATCTCGGTGATATCTTACGGCATTTCCATTTACTCTTCTACATCTCCTATGTATCTGAATAAATTAATAAGCACTTTTAATCAAGCAATCAACAATATTCAACAAATTAGTCAGTACGATCATGGCTCTAATACTTCTGCTGTTTGTTTCCGCAATTCTTTTCCGACCTTCACATCTTTACGTCGCAGCCATGATATAAAACTTTTATCCAAATTTGTATACGGATATCTTCCAGCAGAAATTGTTTTCTTCAAAGTGTCACAAGTTACTACAAGACGTACTGATCTTCTATTCATCCCTAAGCATCGTTTGCAGAAAACTACGTATTCTTTTTTGATTAGAGCTTGCAAATCTTTTAATGATTGGTTTAGAAGAGAGATTGTTTAATTGTATTTGGGGGGTCACCCATTGCTATGTTGTAGGGTGTTTAACAAATAAATAAATAAATAAATATTCATAAATTTTAATGGAAACTTAGTCAATCCTTCCTTCGATATACAATTTGATTCATATAATAAAGTAGGATTTTATTGTTTAATATATCATAGAGAACTAATTATGACTATATAAAATTGCTGAAGTTACGATGATTTCATATATTATAGAATTCAATTAGGAAGATTCCAAATAAAAATTACAGCTTACTATATTCTAATAGAAATTTTCAGCAATTTAAAACAACTTTCAGCTTGCAATCTTTTTTCTTTTTCATAGGTGAATCCCCATATATGTAACCGATAAATGAACGTATACTAAATTTAAACTTTTTTAATGAATATTAAAAAAGTTTAAATTTAATATACGTAGTTTTACTTTCGAATGGCTTTATTATTTTTAATTTTTTTTTAATTTTATAATCAAACCATCAATGACACGAAATTAACATATTTAGAATATTCAGGTAATTAAACTGATGGATATGTATTTCATAATATTATAAGGATATAGAATATATTTCAAAACATTACATTGCTGGAAAATATCGAAACAGGAATTACATTATTATATAAAATCAATGTTTTTAAAGAAAAACCAAATAATGACAAAACATACTACATATGTCTTATAACGATAAATCTTATATATAACATAAAACATATCGAAATATTGGTAAATAGAAAACATTACCGACTGTAATCTTTATATTTATTGTATATAAAATTGACTTACGAAATCGCATTATTATCTATGTAAATGGCTTAATTCTCGAGAATTTTCAGGGATTTAATTTATAAAAACTACATAAAAAATTAAATTCCTTAAATAAACAAAAACTGAGATTTGAGTTTTGCTTTTAACCGTAGAACGGAAAACAATTTAGTGTTTTCCGTTAGTGTCTGTTAGTGTTTTCGAAAATTATTTATTAAAAAGTTTTTAATAAAATTGGAAAATGATTGCTTCCTCATCGATGGTAATAATGACGTTAAATCTAATTAAAAATATTTATTCTGAAATAAAGTACGATCGATATAAAACATTTTCATTCTTATATCACAGAGCCAATCGATATAATATAGCCTATATATAATAAAAGCATTTTTGGTTCATCAGATAGAAATTCTGAGATTGGAAATTTATTAGAAACCAAGCAATTATCTCGAAAATTCTCATTAATATGAATTTAATTTATTACCAATATTTATCCCTGATCGTAATTGCATTATGATGGATAGATCAACATACTAAGCGTGATTACTTTACAATGATTTTTGATGAGTTTCGTGACTGCAGAATTAGCTTTTACGCAAGAAAGGTCGATGTTATAATCGATTTTTCTTATATAATCTTAATGAATAAAATGTTTATATTGCGGTAATGAACAAAATAACGTGTTTAACACGTTATTTTGTCTTGTTATGCATTAACATATTACAGAAATCTTCCTAGAAAATAAGAAATACATACATTAAAATTATAATTACATTTAAAGTGTGAAAGATTCAGTTTTCTTTCATTATTAGTAACTGCCATCTTAAATAATAAAACTCTTTTATCATAATATTATATTAAAATCAATTTTTTAATTTTCTAATTAATATTGTATTTATTATTGTAGAAGATTGATAGTTATGAATTCAAATTTGTTACAAAACTCCTTGATTCAACTTATAATGTTCCTATAGACCCTAATAATATTAAAATCTCGGAATTCCGAACTATAGGATTAAAACAATTCATTCCTTATTAGTACTTCAAAACCATTAAACCATAGATTGTTACCAATGTAATTTCATGATGTATACTAATTTGAGAGTATTTAAATTTCAATTATATGATGATGATTTCAATTAATTAATGCTTTGAAATAATTGTTTTCTTACAGTATTAATTATCATTTTTGGCTTAAATTTCATCAAATCTTTCCTACTCGCTTTATTCTATTTTTGTTTGTTTTCCTTTATAAATTATAAGTGTCAATATCTTAAGGTATAATTTCCTGAAATTTATTTGGCTTTTGTTGTTTGTTATTGTATATTTTTGTTTTCTTTATTATTGACTGTGTTTTGTAAATAAATGTTTTAGTTTTGAATTGGAGGCAAGTTTTATATATATTGGGTACGCAAATTGCTATATTTTAGTAATTACTACTATATCGAAAAAAAGAAAAAAGTAGCATTTACAATGATTAATTTTCAAATTTATTTGAAAATAAGAAAATTCTTACATTGCACATCCTAAGTTAAGAGTATAACGTGATAAAGTGAATAAGTTTAATAACCTTGTCAACAGGAAGTGCCTTTATCAAATAAAATGATTACGCACTTCCTGTTGACAAGTTATTAAACTTATCATAGAAGAATTCAATAATGTACTACCAAATTTTTGTAGGTTTCTGAGAATGGACACTGTTAGAGTCAATGTGTTTGGTAGGTTAGTCATGCCGTGATCACTTATAAGATTGTCAAATCATTTAGAAACTTTCCAGTGTACTAAATCCATCTCGAGGAAATGATCATAAAATTCAGGATTATATGCACACGATATTAAAAGTTAGGCTATCATGTGTGAATAAAATTTTTTTAATATTATAAATCTTCGAAATTCAACTTTATAAAGATGTTTCGCATCTATTAGCTGAATTTATACATTTCATTGTGCTGACTTCAGACATTGTACCATCTTGTTCCCTATCATATAAAGGATTTTTTATTATAAGAGAAAAAATAATAATAATTGGAAAAATTAAGAAATAAATTATTTTGTTCAGCTTTAACCTATTCTTGAAAAATATAAATAAACACGATAATTCTAAAACTTATTAACCAACATTATATGTTCATTCACAATCATCTCTATTTCTTTACTGATATCTTGTGAAGAGGTTAACTCTGATCTATCCTATTTATTATTTTATTATGCTCTCATTATTTTATCGTTATATTCGTTATTGTTTAATATATTATATTTTTGTTTAAGAGTTAACTTACTTCCACGTTTTCCGTGGTCGGCCAGAGAGAGACGTGTCAGAGTCGTGTTAACCGTTAGGTTTAAGCATTTATTGTTGTTATTTTCACTCGTAGAATTCGCGACTTTGCAAACTTATTCTTTCCGTCAGAAATGAATGTTTTTTCATGTTATCCTTCGATGTAAATCTCTCTTTTTAATATTTAATAATAATCAGACTACGTTTTGATGCTCCATCTCTCTTGTATTCTCTCTGAATTCTTAAAGATTTTTATGAAAGCATTTACCGTATTTTTCGATTAATACCTCATGATTTTAAAGAAGTACTCTAGGTTGAATAAGAGAAATATGATTTAAGATAATGCGGCATCCAAGAGATTTGAATGCATTCAACATGCAATTCGCTATATTTTTGTCTTAGGACATTTTTTTATTACCCAGTAATTTGTGGCTGACGTCTTTAAAATTTAACTATGCTTCTTCTTCAGCATTATTTGTACTTGACTGAACCGCGAATTGAGAATAATCTAACCTTCTAATCTGAGGACCTATAACCTAAGTTTTCTAATCTCAAGAATGATATCCAAAGTATCGAACATTTTATTTCCACAGTTATATAAATATGAAATGATATCGCAATTTTTTGAAACTTTAGACAACAATGATGATTGAAGTATTATAAAATAATTTTATAGCTCTTTCAGAAGCAAAATTATTATGCGATATTTAAAATAGTCACCATTCTTGTGCAAAGCATCAATAAATCGCTTCATCATCTCAGATTTATGTAACTGCGGGATAAAAATATTAATACTTTGGATATATCAACAAACTTTAATGTTTTTTAGAATTAAAGTTGGATGTGTTTGGATTTCTTCTTTGTCCAATCTCACTTGATTGCCTCATTCATTTAAAAAACTATGGAATATGGTTTAATCCGATTATGGATTGAATAATATATTTTTACTTAATTAAAGATTATATTTTTACTTATTTAATTAAAGAATATTCAAATCTTTATAAAATAGCCAACCATGTTCGTTGTAGTTTGCAAAAATATTTTATGATTTGTTATATGTTTCCTTTATTGAATGCCTAATAGCGAGAGATGTGTTGACACTGTTATTACGGAGAAGGACATCTTTTAGACTTCTGTTGGAAGAATCAATAATCAATTGCCATTTATTTAGATCATACGTTGCTAAATTAAACTTAACTAAACTTGAATATTAATTTGATATTGGCTTATATATCAATAATTCGATGATCCGTCTTCACTAAAGATTGCTACTTATTTACAATAAATATTAATGTTTGAGTAAAATTTGTATATGATAAAAGAAAAACTTATATCATTTATTGTTCAGTATGCTTGGAAATGTACTATAAACAATTAATGAATCTGTTCAAGAAAATCGTTGCAGGTTATCAGAAAGTTTCATTTTATTTCTCATTTATGTAGTTTCAGAACGTTAATTTTTACAGAAAAGTCTTTAAAAATATGTGACAATTATTAATTTGCAAACTATACGTCCAAAATAAGGTATGCTATCTATAATTTCAAAAAGATTTATCTATTTAATAGTTAAAATCCTTTAAAACAATCGTTTAATTCAAGGTCCGAGGGTTTGATCCCGAAATAATTCGAATTTATAAGATTTTACCATAAAAAATAAAATATAATCTTGCTTTCAGTAAATGCTCATTTCCAAAACTAACTGAATTTAAACTCAACATTATCGAATAAATTAGCAATGTTTGCCAAATTTAATAGAAGGACTTGAAACAATGATATAAAATATAATTAATTTAAAATATCGAGACATTTTCTGACATCTAAATTCACAATTTCATATTCAAGCTCGATGATCAGGCGACTAATAACTTCATTTCACTAATTCATCGTTATTCGATTTTACACCTTTATATTGAAAATTCAAAATGATCAATTTTGGATTTATTGAAAGTGATGGATAACGGGTATTGTATATAATACAACAAAATTGTTTATACAGTTTGGGCAATAACATTGTTAAATATTATCCAGTCTCCATATAAACGATATTGTGTTAGAAATCAATCTTATGGGAGATCACCGTTATTCGATCATGTCTATCTGTTAAACCAATATATTCTCCAATTTAAATGACATTCGGAAGTATTATTGGAATCCTCTAGACGATGGCAAGTACTGTATTAAAAATGATCAAAAGTGATTGTTATCATTTTATAATAACAATCGATTTTGATATAGAGTATTCTCGAAGATCTCGCTTTTAAACTCCCATGAAAATTTCTTCATTCAAATTGTATGCGATTAAAATGCATTACAAACGTTTTTTGAAAGTAACTGACATAAATTTCTTATTTTAATATTATGTATTTTCGTCTTTTAAAAATTTAAAGCCAAATAAAAGTTTATTTTTTCTAGAGAAATAAAAAAAAAAAAAAAAAACGAAAATAGCACTTTTTTCTTATTTTGGATATTATCGACGGCAGTTTAGATACTGAAGGAATGGAATAGTTAAAATAGTAAAAAATAAGTAAATTCGAGTAAACTTTTTTACCAACAGTTGGAATATGCGATTTATAGAATATGGTAGAATACCGTAAGAGAATTACAAATCCTTTATTGCTTATACGATGTGACTGTAATTATTATAGCTCCTGTAATCGCTGAAATTTCTAAAACTTTCAAATTTATTTAAAATTCGCCATGCCTGTTTATGATATCATTATAAAATTGTTAGTAGTAGCGGCGTTGTAGTCAGATATTTAGCGAGGAGGGTGCGACTAAAAGAAAAAAGAAATATCGAATGTTGTATGAATAAAAACTGAAACACAAAAATGCACAAAATTATGCGTTATGTATTTTATTGATTATAATTGGTTTATACCAAACCAATCTACTATATAAATAATTACTGAACAACTCGTAGTACAAATATTAGTAGCGGGAGTTGTAATTTCTCTCTTGCACTCACTTGACTGGGCCATTAACTATAGGTATAACTTTCAAAAGCATTAAAAAAAGTCATTTCCTTAACAACTTTGTCCAAAAGGCTAGCGAGTGAGGTTTAAGCAAAGCTTTATACAAAAAATCGTGTAAATATGTGCAAATTTCTATGAAATAATATAAAAAAAATTCAATTGAAGGTTTTTGTTTTTCATATAAAAGAATAATTAAAATTAGTCCATTAAAGGTTACTTTTATATGTGAATGATTTTATTTTTGTTTTAGTTACGCTAACTACATATGCATATTTTGCATGGTCCATGTATCAAATGAAAACAAAATTCTAAATACTGTGTAATCTTTCTAAAGCATAATTTTGCATTTTTAAATGCAGGTAAAGCTGCTTTCTAAAGCCGCGTGGTAAAGCTGTGGCTTATCGTCCGGGGTGGATTCGGATTCAAATCCGGATTCCACACCACCAGTTTTTCAGCCTGGGCCGTTGAATCCCATCCTACAATCTTTCGGCTCTCCTAATCGTGGGTGTTGGCCAGTCTATGATGGACTTTACAAGTGGTAGCCGCCAGATAAATTATGTCCCCTATGCAATATGACAGCTTAACTAACCTACAGTAACCTAACCTAACCTAAAATGGGAGATTACCCTTTTAAAAACTACAAAAAATTTGCTTGAACCAATTTGGAGATGCCAAAAATAGATATTTCTCGAACATACGTATCTATGCATAATACGAGGAGGAGTCGAAAAGTCTTTGCCAATGATTTTTTTTTCAAAACGGAAGGTTTGGGAGTTCATACGAAAGCTCCATTGGAATTACTGGTTTGTTTAGCATTTAATCGATAAGTGGCAGATCACTCGAGATTGCAGACACAGAGAAATGACAGAGAAAACATGGCGATCCCCTTCAAACGTTTACGTCTTACGAGAAGCGAGCTATTATTCGTTTTCTGTGAGCCAAAGGTAAAACGTCAACTGAGATTCGCCAAGAAATGGTGAATGTGTTAGACTGTGGGAAAAAGAGGGTGAATAGGGAAGACTGTGAATAGGGAATGTGGTGAATAGGGAAGACTGTGCCAAAAAGAGAACTGTGCGTTGGTAGTGACACCAATTTCAAGAAGATCGTGTTGATTTGACGGTTGAAAGATGTTCTGATAGGCCGCGATGGTCCTCTACTGGCAACAACATCACTGCTCTGGAAAACATGATCAAAGCGAACAGACGTCCGACGATTGAGGATATGGCAAAAACACTGTCGATCTCACACAGGTCTGTCTTCGACATCAGTGCGAAGATGGTTTCTATGCAACTGAACGAATTCTTTCATGAGGGCATCGAAGATCTTATCCAACGGCGAGACCGTTGTATCCAGTACCTCGGTGATTACGTAGAAAAATAGAAAACATATTGCTGGTTCACAAGACATTTTTCCTGTTCATTCATTCCTGTAAATTTTGAAAATAAAAATTATTGGCAAAGACTTTTCGACTCCTCCTCGTATTACATACGTTTAAGAATTAAATAAATAATAATGGCTAAATAAATTATTTATTTTTACAAACTTTTTATATAAATGAATGAATGAACTTTATTAAGTGCACCACTAAAAACAACGGAAATATTTTTTTTTTTATGTTTACATTTGTTCTTATTCATATCATAATAGAATAAAATTTTAGATTATGAACTCTTCTTCAATTTTTAGCATACCAATATTAATGTCATCATCAAAAAAGTAATTAAACTTACAGTCATAGTTCGACTTAAGTGGTTTAGACTTTACGTCGGTGTTTTTGTTAATAGGAAAAAAATAAAAGTCTACTAAAGGCTGGTCTCATAGGCGTAAAACGCGATTTAAATATGTCGGTGTATTGATGCTGATATTACTTTCTCTATCTGGACAGACACTGTCTCTTTAGGCCGAAGTACACTCTTGTTCGACTTTCTACGTTGCGTACAAGAGTACCTCGACCATTGGTCCAATCGGGCTATGAGCTGGTTATTGAAACTTATAGAATTATTTAGAAGCTTAAAAATGTTATTAATGACATTATGAAGTTATTTATAGGGGGATCTAGGTTGTTTTTTAAAGAGTTTATTCGACCTAAGTCGTGTTTTGGCTTACGTCCGAGTCTTGGAACGAATTAACGACGTAAGATGAGCTACGACTGTATTATCATTATTTTCCAACCAATCTAATAGTATAATTCTTTGCTAAAATAATCCATATTTATCATAATCTTCAATTCCGTATATTACAATATCATGGAGAGTGCGAGAGCACTGTAATTTGGAATATATCGAAGAATATAAAAAATATGAATTATTTTAACAATTATTATTAGATTCGTGGGAAATAATGATGTAGTTAATTTTTTACCGATAATATCAAAAATTGTGCTAAAAAGAAAAAGAGTTCACAGTTTAAAATTATTTTCTATTATGATATGAATAAGAACTGACACGAACATGCAAAATTTGTTAAGGAGCTAAAAAGCAGATGGTTTTTAAACTAAGTTTATATAAGTTATATATATCAATGTATGATCAAGTTATGAATTATTTTGTAAAAACATAATATAACTTGCGAGCAATATATATACATATTACTTGCAAAGTGATGCATCACATGATCATGTTTTGAAAAAATATGCTTGATAAATACTTCCTTAAGAAGTAAGAGACCAAAATAAAAAAATAGAGAGAAATACTAAAAATATTTTCAAAAGATACTGTGAATGAATGATGAAATATTAAAATTAATTTAAAGAAAAACATTGATTAAGAAAATAAATTACCTACGAATTAATATTTAAATTGATTCGTAATGATGTTATAGACATTATTATAATAGCAGAAATCCTTCTTCTTCTCCAGGCTTTTCCCTCCATTAGGGTTATCTGTGTCTAGATAGTTTCTCTGTCTTTCCAATCTTCTTCCTGTAGTTCTCTCGCATTCATTGCCAACTTCATTACATCTTTCCATTTTTTCTTAAATCTTCCTCTTCCTTCCCGTCCAATTTGTTCCCATTTCATAACTCTCTTTGGCAATCTTTCATCCCCACCCTATTCAAGTGTCATATATCATTTCAATCTTTTATTTTTAATATTCTCACAACTATCTTTTTCCACTTTCATAATTGTTCTAATCTGCTCATTACTCACTCGGTCTAAACTAGTTTTCCTAGCACTTTTCTTCAAAAATCCATCTCCACTGCTCTGAATTTATCTTTCCATCTCTCAGTCAACATCCATGTCTCCGAATCATATGCTAATATCCTTTTGAGGAATATGTCAAAGATTATGCTTCTTATTCTTCCTAAATATATTTCTATCCTACAATATTGAGTTTAATACTTTTGCAGCTTTTTCGCTTATTCCATTTTTACCATTGTTTTCTCAGTTGATGCGAGTTTTCCTATATAAGTGACATTTGAAGTTATTAACTTTATTCGCCATTTCGTTCTCAATTTTTACATCATCCGTTCAACTATCTTCGATACTAAGGTATTTAGTCTTTAAAGAATTTATTTTCAATCCCATTTACGATATTCTTCATATAATTTTCTTGTCATGTATTCTATATCCTTTTTTCCTGCGCAATTATAACTTGGTCATCTGCAAAGAACAATGATACTATGTGTCAGTTTCCAACAGATATACCCATAGGTCCACATTTCCTATTCCATTCTTACATTGCGCTTTTTATATATATTTTAAATAGAGTAGGGAACAAATAATATTCCTGTTTCAGTTCTTCAGATGTTCTAAAAGTTTCAGAGTTACTATCTCTTTCTCTTATTTGATATATGTTGTCTTTAGGCATATGTACAATAGCCTGTATTAGTTTTTTCTTATTCCCCTTTGCTGTAGTATTTTCGGCAGAGATCATGAGCCAATCATTAGTGTCACGAAATCTCTCTTATTAAAGGAATCGAAATTAACTTGAAATTTAAGTTTCATGTAAAGTATTATTGATTTATCAATTTATATCGAAAGAAGTATTCTATAGAAAGTAGAATACAAAATTTGATCCATAAAATCTAAAAAATAAAAAAAATTAGAACCATTTATAACTTTATAGGTCATTTTTCAACACATAAAGATCGAATTTAAAAATATTCGTGCATTATATTTTTGTTATTATAATACTCAGCAAAATTTAAGTCAATCGGTTCCATAACAAACAGAATGGCACATTGTCGTTATATGTTTATCAGAAAAATCGTTTTCAGCTAAATAAATAAATTCATATTTATTATAAAACTCTGACAGAAAAATAAAACACATACAGATAAAATACTGTTGATGATTTATGATAAAAATGAAACAATACTATCAATCAGATCTTCTAAACTGAACTATAGGAGAAATTTTTTTTATACTGTACTTCACTTATTTTTATAAAATATTAGATGTTTTTCCAGTAGATTTAGAAATATTGAAATCAAAATAAGTAAAGAATTATATTCAATAAATAACCTATTAAATTATACACTTGTATAAAATTTCGAAAGAATAATATATAGGATATTTCGTAACATCTGATATAAGAAAAGAGATGATTCTTGTAAAAATACATGAAAAAATATATAAATTAAAACTATATATTCAAATTAATCGTTCTGGTTCGAGAAAAGGTCATTGAAAATGACTCTATTTACAGAAATTGTATAATAGTAAACAAGTAATAATAAAAATATTTTCATAAACAGAAGAAAAATAACGGATGTTGGGACGATGCTGAAAACAGTAAATACAAACAAAAAAAAGTGCTAAATAGGAAATAGGAAGCATATAAAAAGACGAACAAAAAGCTAAAATAGTTACTGAAAGAGATTAACTAATTATTAAAAGGGACCGAACTCTATTTTCACCTGATGAAATATAAACAATTTGTATATTGTTGTATTTCATCAAGCTTAATTTTGCTGATCGTTTCATATGTTTCTGTATTTTTCTATTTACTAAAATCATTATTGCCTGGATTATAATATTGTTTTGTTTACAATAGTGTTAAAAAATCGCATCATAAGCTTTCTTGTTGTTTTTTAAAAGTTGTCATTGTTTACCTTTCAATAGAGTGAACGTAAGTATTAAATAGAGAATTTGTATCAAACATATAGTACCGTACTTATTTTATTATAATGCTAAATTTTTGATATAATTAATAAAATAATAAAAATATTGCAATATTTTCATATTAGAAATAATAAAGAAATGAGTCTTGTTTATTAAGTACTTTCGCAACAAGTTGTTGCGATACTAGTTATTCTTACAAAGCGTCAGTTGCGAAAATGCAGACATTGTAAAAATGCTAACCTCAAAACAGACCACTAACTATTACACAGCTAGTACATTTGTTCTATTTATAGCCGTCTATTATATGATGAAATCGCAAATGATACGTAACATTATGCATGAAAACTTATTGTAATAGGATGATGCAATATGAACAATTAACGATGCAATATATTACGATGGAAGGCCAAAATGTTCTTTTCTTCATTATGTTGTATGTGCTATAGATCTATGATTGTAAACAATGATAGGTTATTAATATAATATGTATGCCTGTTTTGTTTTGATAGATCCTGTTTAACAGGTGTTAGAAACTTGATTGTAGAAAGTGTCATACTGGACAAAATTGAGTACAGACTCTGACGCAGTTCCATCATCTTCGAGGGAAAATTGCCCAAACAATCCATGAAGAGATGTTAGCTGCATATGGAGAGGAATATCCATCATATGAGACTGTGAAACGATGGAAATTGAAATTCAAATGTGGTCATACCAGTCTACAGAATGACTCAAGAGGAGCCGTTGAGCAAGGTCGTATGGTCTGTATTTTGGTCAGTAAATTAACAAATTACTTATAAAACGGATTGATATAACAGGGGGCATACTACTGGAACTTTCTACAAAAGACAATATCAAAGAAACATTATGGACAATATCAAAGAAAAAAGACATGATTGTCTATCAAAATGTGTGTTGCTGCTAGCTAACAATACACTTGCACACCGAGCTGCAGAAACAGTCATTTTTCTGAGCAAATATGGTTATAATTTTGCCTCCTCCTGTATTTTACTGACCTGGCACATTCAGATTTCCTGTAGAGTCAATTGTCGAATAACTAAGAGCAGAAGAAATCGGTAATGACTACTAGTTTCTTCTATTAATTTGCCTCCAACTCTGCCGACTTCTACAAAAATGTGATTAAGCAACTGTTTCACAGATATGAGAATTGTGTGGCCTCGAAAGATGGTTAGGTATAGATGAGAGAATTGTAAGCTCAAATTTCAGATCCCTAGCACATCCGGGTCATGACGAGGATAAGAGCTTTTTGGCTCCCGTCATATATAAGTTAGAATATGCATAATGTATAGCTAAAACAGGCAAATGATGCAATGTTTTTGATCACTACTATATATCTTTAACTTATTTTAACTTTTATATGAATGTTATACAACATTCTTTACTGTTCTGTCCGTTTGAGAAATTATTTTTCATTATTCATTATCCGTCAATAATATTTTATGGGAAATGACAAAGATTAAATATATCTTTCTCAAAATCAGAGCGATTAACTCAATACTTTTATTTTACATGGCAAAAATGGCCGGCATTTCCCAAAACTTTCTGATATATAATTTTCTCTCTATTTATATAAATATAAAACTTACTTCATATTTTTAAATATTAGACTCCTTTAACCTTAAGTAAATATATTTTATATAAAAAACATACAGTATTTGGAGTAAGCATTAAGATGTCTATAAAATGATATATCACATGACATTATTATTTGAAAAAAAATTTGTCTCTATCAAGTTTGACAGAGAAAATTTATCGTTTTGGATTTTAAATTTGACAAAAATCAATAATATTTTAAAAATTAGCATAAAATAGTCTTTCAAACGATTTACCATTCGATCCTCTAGAGAAAATTTTGATCTATTCTTTAAAATGATAAAAAACACGTATTTAATCATTTAGAATCAACTGATAATTGACGTTTTTAGATTTTTTATTAGAATTTTCTATGTTCGAGATGGATCGCATCTCCATTTGACTAATAATTTGAGGCAGACAAAAATTTATGGTTCTATAAAATAAGAAGTAAAACATCGATCTAAACATTTATTTACACTCATTACAAAAATTTTACTAATTATTAATATTGGAATTAAACGTCCAAAACGATATTTTTCAAGTAATATCATTTCGAAAATCCTTTAATGCCGATTTTAAAGATGAATATTTTAAACCGCATGTCTTTCGAGCTAAAATTAATAAGTTTTTAATACATATAAAAAAATAAAAAAACCCTTCGATGTTTGCCTATACATAAAGAGTAATATCTGAATTATATAAAAGTATTCCAATGATAAAATATGCAGTAGTTGACATTTTAGAAAATAACTTATAAACAAATAATCATGATGATATTTAGAAATTTAATTTTAAAATATTAATCTATTAGCAATTAGTCAGTTACGTATATTTTTAATTTATCAAAATTGAAAGAAAAATAACCATGAATTTTTAAAAAATATGTACAGCCTATATAAGAATTATAAAAATAAAGAATAATTTGAGTATGTTTGCAAATCAAATAAAATCAATTACTCAGTGTGGCTTATACACTGGTGTAGATATTTACATAAAAATAATTTAATGTCGCCAAAATTATGAACTAAATTTATTATGGCAAATGTAGAAAAAAAAGCTGTACAGTATTTATTTTATTGATCGACGATTTTGAGAAGATTTTCGATCAATCAATGGCGAGAAATTATTAAATATGTTGAATTAATCAAATGCATGATTTATAGTCGAATAAAAACATATAATATGCACGTTAAATTCAGCACTAATAAAATTTCTGAATCCAGCGAAATATTGGTCGATGAAATTTCATCGAATTCTGTTTTTTATAGTTTATAAATAATATTGGAAAGTATATTTAAAATCAAAAAATTTAATACAGTATATAGGTAATCGCGTTATACGAATTTAGATATCAAATGGGGATATTGAAAAAAAAAAAAAAAATCGAAGTAAGATTAATGGAATATTGAAGTTGCTGAATAATAATATTAATAAAAAGAAATAGAATAAATATTAACATAGTAAAAACTCAATAAGGTATTTTACGTAAGGAGTATAGAAATATGATAAATTTAATTAAATTTATGTCGACGAATAAAGTAAAAAAAAAAAAAAAAGGAAAATTTAAATATTTAAACAAAATAATAAACAATAACATTGATGGAAAATTACATGAATAAAATATAAAGTATCGGGAGTTATAAAATTAATAAATTAACCAAAAATATCGCTTTATCTTTATACTGAATATTTAAATATATTGAAATACTTCGTAAATTTCGCATGAAAACTCATACACAAGAGGAAAAGAGAATCTGCTTTAAAAAAACAGACAATATTTCAAGTAATCTATAAATGCAATAATGATTTATCGAGTAACAGACAGATAAAGTAATTTATTGATGGCCAATAGGCTAAGGAAATAATTATTAAAATAAATTTAACCGGATATAAGAAAATCTCCAATTTCTACTGACATTAAATGCAGTATAGAGTTGGATGAATTGATCCGAAAAAATAAATAACGTTATATCGATTTAGTACAGATCAAATAAGCTTTGCCATAATGAAATCGATCTATATAATGAAATAATAAAGAATTAAATAGTAATGATCTGTTGCGGCTTAATAAGCAGTTTAGCTCATCTGTCCATTTAATAATTTATAAATATTGTGCAGTATATTATGCTGTCTCTGAAATTTTTCGAAATATGTTATTATTTTATTAAATTTGTAATTTGCCCTTTTGTAAGGAAAAAATATTGATTAAATTATTATTTTTTATATCAGTATAAATCATTCATTTCTACACAAACTTATGAGATGAATTATTTACCAAAACAATTCATCCTATAATAAAAAAGTTTACACCATATAATCGGATTTGCCTTATGTGTGTGCGAGGAAAAATAATTTTATATCCAAATTCATCAAAATTGGGAAAAAGGAATTTTCTTTATCATCACGCTTCTTTATCAACATTCGCTCTGTTGAATTGCTGCAAAATATTGTATGTCGATCTTAATATTTGAGAAATTTTTAGTATCTGTTTAAGAAAGTATTCGAGCCTCAGAACAATGTAGCTTTCTTAGTGATTCTGAGATTGGTCCAGCCATGAAAGATTTTTGACATTATCTGTCTTATTTGCTAAAGACAATAGATAATAAATGGATGTGATGGATTACCATGGCCAATCGTGAAGAAAAGATAGATCTGAGAATAGTCAGACATAGGAAAAATAAATTCGAAAGATAAAATATGGATAAATCCATTTAAGAAAATAATCTTATATATATACAGTTTTTATTTTGAAGTTTAAAAAAAATCTAAAGTTAAAAATTACTACAAAGGTAAAATTCTCAAAGAGGAGGAAAATATCTAATTTCTAGTGGAAAAAAATCCTTATCCTTAACGTTTGCTTGTTCAGCTGATTTATTACTAGATATCGAACAAATTATTATATTGAAAGAAATTTAATTAATTTCATTAGGAAATGCGAATAAAATGAAAGTGAAAGCGATCTAATGATAAATCTTTAAGACACATGTTAAAGATTTTTGCTTATTCGAAACGTCAAGCACAAAGAAAGGGCTGCAGCAGTTTAGATTAGATTGAAAAAGCGAATAAAATGAAAACTGTATTCCCTTTTTCTAATCAGATTGATTAAATTTCTTCCAGTATAATAATTTGTTCAATTTCTAATAATAAATCACCTTAGGAAGAACATACAGCATTAAAGATCCTTAAAGTTTCTAACTTAAGTATAAATTATATATTTTTTAAAAATTAATTTTTTTGATTAATTTATATAAATCAATAAATTTCATTATTTTGCTATATTTTAAAAAGTTATGAGATGAAAGCCGGCCATATCAATATGTAAAAACAAATAATATAACTTACTAGATTTTGAGGGAAATTAATTATTTATTGATTTCCATTATTCAATAAAATTTATTTTAAATATTTAAATTTAATTTAATTTTTTTTCATTGCATATCATCATGGTTAGAGTTCTGTTAATAAATATATGATCCCTAAAAACTACATTTATAAATTTATTTATAGGATTCTATTCTTCCAAGTCTTTTTCAAATTCACATATTTTTCTTTTTAAATTATTTTCTTCTGTTATATATTCTAATAGATTATTTTTCTGAGTCAATGGTAATCCAATTTTTCTTTTATTTAAGATTAGCTAAGGTATATCATTTCAATCCAGATGTTACTAAAGTTAATCTTTAGTAAGATCTGGATTGAACTGCTGAAGCAGCACGCTCTCTCTCGAAAAACAAATGTTCAATTTCATGAATATTAATACTTTATTTTATAAAATATTCGTGTTATCTTTGAAATTTCTCATTTTTTACCCGAACAATACTAAAAACGAAATCGTAAAATGAAGAAATAAATAATCTATAGCATAAAATAATTTATTTTCACTGTATTGTACTAAATGGATAGATAAATAAATTGGAAAATTTGTTCTATAACCACATTCTATAAAACTTTAAGTGATTTTTGTAACGCAATTAAAGTAACAAAATATTGATATACAGTCGACTCCCGATATACCTGGGGCGGCTTGATGAACCGGTGTTCTCCAAAAAAAAAAAAAGAAAACTCTGAAGAAACAGAAAGTTCTGACAGACTTTTTTAGGCGAATTTGAACTAGCAAATCGTTCGAGTTCTTTTGCCTACGCATTTCCTTTTTGTTTGTTGATACAGTTGATTTGAAACTTTATTAAATCTCAGTTCTTGAAAATACAGTACAGGTAAATTGCCATGTAGCATTTTTCTATTCATTATATAGTGGTTATTTATCTTTCTCGTTTTTT
>WUQG02333145.1:0-18767 GCA_011317285.2 Androctonus mauritanicus | reverse complement strand
AATAATGTGAATTTATGTTATAAATTCACATTATCGACTTCATATTCGACTTTACGATTGTGGTCATAAAGTCGAATAGTCATAAGTTGCATAGGTCGTAAGTCGAGAACTAGCTGTATATATATTATAAAATATTAATATTCATCTATTTTAATTAACAGCTCCAATAACGACATATGTATTAGGACCTTGTAAACCTGAACATGAACAGTTTTTTCCAGATATAAATGGTTGTGAACTTGCTCATAATATTACATATCTTGGTAATTAATTATATATTAATAATTTAACAATCATACACTGAATTTTCTTTGTTTGGTGTTACTACTTATAACACTTTGAAGGGATGAAATTACTGAGGTTTCTTAGTAGAATTAAAAACATTTAAACAACTTAGTAAAATCAAGTACTCACATAGTTAACCATCGGTTATTAATTCCATTAATTAATACCCGTACATCCCTTCAAGAATTAAAAGAAGTATTACTAAACATCAGTTATCAAAAATTTTATTAAACATCCTCTAACTTAACTTTTCTTTATTAATTTAAATATGAAATTTTATAGGTAGAAAAGGTATTTTGACTGGTTCTAGTGGTCTCAAACTTGCATATTTGAGTGGCATTCATTCTCCTAATAATAAATGTGAAAATCATCAGTTTACAAGTAAACATGTAGAAGATTTAATAATAAATTTTACAGAAGGTTTCAATACAAATGGTGTGGACATTCTTTTAACATCTCAATGGCCAAAATATATTGATAAATATGGTGTATCACTGGTAAACTTCATTCTTTTATGTAATAGTTGAAACTGATTGAGCAACTGTAATAACAAATATTTACCTTTTGCTCTTTTTTAGAAAGAAATTAATGTTGAAAATTGTGGATCTG
The DNA here is from genome assembly GCA_011317285.2 of Androctonus mauritanicus. Taxonomy (NCBI): domain Eukaryota; kingdom Metazoa; phylum Arthropoda; class Arachnida; order Scorpiones; family Buthidae; genus Androctonus; species Androctonus mauritanicus. The sequence goes on along the minus strand of WUQG02333145.1, from coordinate 17,873 downwards.
AAATGATTTCTAAATTAGCTTATATTGCTAAACCTAGATATCATTTTGTAGGCTTAGAAGGTGTACATTATGAACGACTTCCTTACAGGTATAATTTATATTTAACAAAAAATAAATTAATTTTTTTATTTATTACATAAATATATATAGCGAGTCAGCAGTAAAGAAAATGTATGTATGTAAGCAATATAAAATGCATATTAGGAATATATTTCGTAATAATAAAATAAAAACTATTCAAATATACTTGCTTCTGTGCTATGCTATACAACATAATCTAAAATTATAGCTAAACTGATAATTTCAAAATTTTATTGCTTATAGATGCAAACAAGTTTAAATGAGTATAAGCTTAAAAATACATACAAAATCTTATTTTTTAGTTGTACAAATCAGAAATCTATTGTGTATTGTTAGAAACATGAAAATTATTGTTGTGTATGTTGATTAAAATTGATTATCCCTTATAATTAGAATCCAAGGCTTACATTTGGTTCATATTTAAGATCTAGAAAGCAATATATTGAGTTTTAAATTTTCAAGAGCTAGAATAATTATACTATTGCAATTGATTTCTATACTTTTATTTATTCTTTATTGGAGAATTTTATATTCATAATCCTTATATTGATCTTTGCTAAATTTCATTTCTCATTTCCTTTATTATCAATTAATATTTTATTAATTTTTTATTTCTACTGATGATGATGCCATTATACTGTTATTTATTACAATAAAAGCTCATTAATTTTGCAATCTGTATTATCTGAAATTATGCAAATTAAAAAAATTATGACATTATTTCATGGTTATGTTGATTTAACAGAAAATCTTTTGACTTTATTACCATCTTTTTGACATATTTAATTGAAAAATTAGAAATTTTGTAGAAAATATTAAACTAAATTTAATTATTCTATTATTTTGAAGTATTTTGAGTTTCTATTATTTTTTAAAATACTATAACATTGTCATTTTTTAGATTTATATCTCAAAAATCAGTTTTTCTGAAATTTTTATTGTAGTTTAATAATATGATCTACTCTTCTAATACAGAATTTTCATTTCAAATTTGATATTGTTCATTGAAAGATGGACAATATCAAATATTGTCCATCTTTCAATATCATCACTCAGTGAAAGTGAACTAGACTTTTTAGATTATTCAAATTAAATTAGTTTCACAACAAAAACTAGGATGACAACAACAACAAATTTATATAGAATTTTGTAGATTTACCTTTAAAATAATTTAGAGAAAACACAATGAGATTAAAAAGAATGATATTTTACAATGGAGTACAATTTAAAATAAAAATAGGATGAAGAAAATTACTTTATTCAAAATATTAGGTGAGATTATTATTAAAATAAATTGGACTGCTAAAAAATTTAAGTCAACTTATTTCAAAAATATAAGTCATAATTTATTGTTATACCATATTGAAAATGCTGAATCAAATAGTGATCATATTAATAACCTTAAATAATTTTTTGAGAAATCATTTCAGTTGCCAAATATTTAGTTCTTTAAAATAGATAAATCCTTCCAATCAGAAAGCTATATAACTAATTTAGACTTTTCAATCTATTATTTCTGCTTTCATAAAGAAAAATCATCATAAGATTTGGACCAGAATCAATATAAAGACTGTCCACAATATACAACAAGGTTTGATTTGAACCACTCCAGTTATAAGTCAGAAATATCTTATATTTATCAATTGCTTACTACCATTATTCATTATAATACAATACATCATTGTATTAAATTTAACAGACACAAAGCCAAAGGAACCAAATACAAAATAGACTCTGTCAGCATATCAGACCATTGTGCATTGACTTGTACACACATGAATTGTATTGACCAATCATAGAATATCATGATCATCAGTTGATGGTTTCATAAATCAAGGACAACTTGTACTAATATATTATACATTATTATCATATATTCCAATATATGATGTGTGTAATAATAATTATATCTATCTCTCTTTTTATACAGTAGATTGGTTCTGTAAAAATACCATATAAATGAAAATAGTGTAAATTGATACTTAACATTTGTATAGAAAATGGATATTTCCATACAAATGTTAGCCTTGATTTACACTATTTTTATTTACACAATATTTTTACAGAATCAATCTATGTGTGAAAAGGGAGATAAGTGTATATATGTAACATATATTAAATTTTGAATTTATGAAAATTGAATTATTTATCACAGATAAAATTTTTAAATGAATAAAACATTTATTTTTGTTTTGCTTTTAAGTTTGATATTACACTATTGATATACTTTTATATGATATATCAAATTAAATTGAAAAGATTTTCATTTATTTTCTGTTGTTGTATTAAGCATATTTAATCAAATTTTGCAATATGATTGACAGAAATAATTATATTGCAAAATTGATTAAACAAGATTTATTTTATTTAATAATAGGAATCATAAAGTATTGGCAGAATCTACTTGTAATGTGACTCGCTTTATTGCTCTGAATAAAGTTGGAAATACAAAGAAAGAAAAGGTAATTTATTTGAATTTTAATATGTGTATATAATTATAAAAATATATTAATGATATATTTTTCTTAAGTGGTTGTATGCTTTCTCCATTGAACCAAGCTCTTCAATCACTCGAACAGAACTGATAAAACAACCATTAGATGTGACTGAAAACCCTTACAATTTTCCAGAAGCAATGATCACACCAAAGGTATATTTTTTATTTTATTTCACAATGTTTTCAATGTTAAAGATTTTATAATGAAATATATAAAATATCAAAATTTCAACAGAAAGAAGCAACTCAACAATTTTTTTATAACATGAATTATGATGATGGTGATGATGATTACAATAATAAGAAGAGAAAGCATCATCATGTAGATACTCCTAGACCGAAAAAACGTAAAAATGAATTTTTCATAGTTTAACCATTTAATAAAAATTTGAGAGTTAAAATATTTGAGTTAAAAATGTTTGCTTAATTAGATGCTCTTGGGAAACTGAAACAAATAGAAAATAACAAATCAATATTCTTTTTTTATATGAAATTAATGTAGGATGCAAAACAAAAAATAAAACAATCATATTACTGTCAAATATTACATTGTAATGCATTGAAAACAGTTTTATATACAATAGTTTTTATTAATTGGTTGAACAATAAGTTAGAAATTAAGTAATTTCTTTAATTTTGATTTGACTTATTACTAATTTACTTGTAAATATCATAGATCAACCTCAAGGACCATGTTGGTTTTGTTTAGCAAGTCCTGAAGTGGAGAAACATTTAGTTGTTAGCATTGGAGATCATGTAAGAATTTTTTTTATGCATTTTTATTTTAAAGAATATTATATTAATCAATTTTTTTTAAAATACAGAATTATTTGGCATTAGCAAAAGGAGGCTTGACTTCAGATCATATTCTCATTCTTCCCATTGCTCATCATCAGTCAACAATTGAACTTCCACCAGAAGCATTACATGAAATAGAAAAGTATAAAGAGTCTCTAAAAAAGTTTTTCCATTCTAAAAATAAAACTGTTGTATTTTTTGAAAGAAATTATAAAAGTTCACATCTTCAGATTCAAGTGAGTATTAATTTTATGTTTCAAATATATATAATATCCAAAATAATTGCATTATTAAAATTAAAATACGAGATAGCTTTAATGTGAAAAAATATAGTTTTATGTTAATTTCTCTTATTATAACATGTTATTTTGATAATATTATGTTTGTTTATTTATCTATTGAAAAATGTAGCATGACAAAGCTACAAATAAAATCATTATTACTTACTATATTTTTTGTATCTTTCCACTTATATTTTTTCTATTATATTTAAAACTATATAAAATCAAATGGTTATCATTATTTTGTTCATCAAATGCCTATCAATTAGAATGAAATGTTTCTTTATTTCTATGTTATTCAAATAATTCTACATTAATTTATACTTGCAATTTATGACAAATGAAGAGTGCAGTTATTTTGGTCATAACTGTATTTGTATTATATAATAAATCAGGTGTTTGAAGGATCATATAATGCCAAAAAAATTACTATGCTAATGAATTGTTAACAAGATTCAAAAAAATACACAAGTTAATATGAAATTTGGTTTATGTTTCTGTAATATATCATATTAATTACAAAATTATTCCCATTTCTCTATATTTTTTATAAAAAATTTTTAATTTATTAAATCTATTAATAAAATCTTATTTGAAAGATTTATTTATTTATTTTTTTGTAAATTTCTATAAGATTAATTAAAATGTTATAGCAATTGTTTATGAATGTTATATTAAATGTTTGTAAATTGCTATAACATATTTTTAATTTATAATTTCTATAAGAATTGTAAATTAAAAATGAAAAAAAAGGATAAATTTAAAAATGTAGATAAAATTTTTATCAGTTGTAAAATAATATTATAGTAACTTTTTTAGAAAAAATCTTTTCAATATATAAATAATTTCAAATACAATATATAGAATGTTTTAAATTTTGAATACCACTTTGTAACAAAATCATATTGTTTTAAAAATCAGTAATTGGCCATTATAACTAAGATAGAAAGTAAATATGGTATCATCCAAAATTTGAATATTTTGCAATGTTTTATTTTTGATATAGTTTGCAATTGACAGGCAGCTGGAAAAAATTATCATGTAAGATCATTGTTTAATATATACATAAAATTCTTTCAAATGATTATACAGTACCTTACCAAATTATTAGACCCATTGTCTAAAATCATAGTTTCGATACAATTCTCTCCTTTATTTCAAATATTGTGTAAAGAAATGGGTAATTTTCAACAATTTTCTTATTCCATAATATATTGGCAACATCTACAAAAAATATTTATATTTGTGATATCAACAATTGATGTAATTAACTGCAAAATTCAAAATATTTGATTTTAATAAATTTAAGTTTATGTTGTTGCAGTGTTAAACAAATCATTTTATTCATTTGAAATCCATTTTTATAAGGAATTTTGCTAACAGGTATGTTTCTTATTCAATATTATATTTGATTTGATATAGTATTACAAAAATATCCAACAAATTTCAAATAAATATTTTTTTAGAATAGGTAAGCAAAATGACTTGTCAACAAAGAAAGTTGGTCAAATTGCTGGACTTTTGAAGGTTGGAAATAGGTCACAGTATAAGATTGCTGATATGTTAGGTGTATAGCTCTGTGAAGAATGTTAAGAAAAAAATGGATTGGGGAGGGTAGATTTGAACTCAAAATGGAAAGTTGCATGTGGTTAACATCATGTTACTACACCAAGAGCTGACAGAAAAATTCGAGATATCTGCATTCAAAACAGGAAATTGCCTGTCAGCATCTTGATTAAGCAAATCCAAGATGCAGGCATCAAGGTATCCCAAAGAACTGTTCAGTGGTGACTTGCTGAGAGGGGCCTGCTAGCCAAAACATCTGTTCAGTTAAACTCGCACCAGCCATGATCAAGAAATGTTTTGAATGTGCAAAAAAGTATAAGAATTTTGCTACTGATGGCTGAAAAGAGTAATTAATAGTTAATTTATTCCTTTTAATTAATTTTTTAACCAAAATTTTGAAATAAATATTGTCATTGTTTCTGTTTCTCAGATTTATTTTTCTGATGAGTCAGTTTTCCAAATGGTGACTGAAAAATCAAAGTTTGTAAGACAAAGACCAGGTGAGAAATTTCATCCTGAATGTATTGTTCTTACTAGTAAACATCTTCCTTTCATCATGGTATGATCTGTAATCAGTATCAAGGATCCAGGACGTTTATACATAGTGGAAGGTATCATGAAAACTGACCAATTCAAGAAAGTCTTAAAAGAACAGCTACTTCTGCAAATGAAAGAATGGTTTAAGGAAGGAAAAAAAATCCTATTTTTATGCATGATGGAGCACTTGCCATAAAGTGAAAGTGATAAGCAAGTTTTTAGCCAAAAATAATGTTCAAGTTCTTGATTGGCCAGGGAATTCACCAGATATGAATCCGATTGAGAATATTTGGGAGTTCATGAAGATTGAAATAAGTAAAACTGCTTTTACCACTAAAAGAGACCTCATAGAAGCTCTGTGAGGTCTCTTTTAGTCCCTTTGGACTATGGTGCCATTTTCTTTTATTAGAATAGTCCAATGATAAAAATAAAAATAGAAAATTATGCAAAAAGTATGCCCTGTCATGTAGAAGAACTACTGGCAGCTAAGGGTAGGCATACAAAATACTGATTTTCAATTGTCAGACTTTTATTTTGTTATAATAAATATTTTATATGCAAATGGCTTATTTTTTATTTGACAAGACAACAATGTACATAAATATTTAAGAAATCTTAACAATAATTGAAGTTATATTGAGTTATCACATCCAAAATGAATAAATCATTGATTTTTTGGCTTGGGTCTAATAATTTAGCAAGGTACTGTAATAATATTCATTTTGTAATATACAATTTCAAATGATTGATATTATTATATTATGAACAACTTTCAACTCTTAAAGAGCACATGTAACATCCTCAAAATTAATAAGATTATATGTGGTTAATAAAGAATAATCTTTTAAAATTTGAATGTTTAGCAATATTAGATTTTCCAGATATCTTGAATGAAAGTTGATCAACATAGTGAATGTGTGTAACCATTATTTTGTAAAAAAATATTTAAAAATATTTGTTTTTTCTATGAACAATTAAAAATATTTAATCTTCTAATTTGTCTATTACGATTTAGTAATTTGGTAAATAAAATTATATGAAAATTATTTATCAGGTTTATAATGACATTTCTTCAAAGGCTTGAATATAAAATTGTCTCTACTTTTTGCTGTTCACTTTTAAATATTCTTATGTAATTGTTTGAGAAATACAATATTCATTTTTTTATTTTTATTTGTTGTAAATAATTTGTTGAATAATTTTTTTTATTTCTATTTTTGTAAAAAATTTATTATGAATTTGTTTTAGGTAGTTCCTATACCACTTCAAATGGTAGATCGTCTTAAGCAAATATTTTTCTGTCAAGCAGATGAAAAAGATATAAGTCTAGATGAAATTCCAAAACATTCAGAACTTAGCCAGGTATATCATAACATTTCTTAAATGAAAATATTAAAAATAATTAATTGACAAATTTATTAAATTTGATTATTTTAATAATTAGATTATTGCACCTGGAAAGCCATACTTTTATGTTGAATTTGAATCTGGTGAAAAATTATTTCATCGAATAAGGACACATTTTCCCCTACAGTTCGGAAGGTTTGTTAAGGATTTATTAATTTCAATAAAATTATACTTTGATGATACACACATATGCACACACACATATATATATAAAATATAATTTAAAAATTCTGTTGTATTGCATTGCAGAGAAATTTTAGCAAGTGAAGATATACTCAATATACCACATTGTGCAGATTGGAAAGCATGTAAATATACAAAAGATGAAGAAGAAAAAATGGCCTCAGATTTTAAAAAGTCATTTCAAAATTTTGATTTTACTCTTTTATGAAAAATATATGTACATATGAAATTATCATTTTTGTATAGGATAATAAATCATAATTCATTGCAATGTATCATCATATTAAATTTCTGTTTATTTAAGAATGTATTTTAGAAAAACACTTAATATTTGTAAACATACTGATAATAGATTTAATTATTTAATACAATAAAATATTTAAGAATAAACAAAAATGCATTTTAAATATAAATATTTGAAAAATTATTAATTGTTTTTATGGTTTAATCTTAAAATTACATTTACAGTTTTTACAGTTTAATTTTCTTTATTAATATATAATTAAAATTAAAATTTATTTTTCAAAAGAATATTATAATTTAATCTTAATTCTAGAATGTTTTAATAGTACTGTATAACAATAATTTGCAAAATATTCAAATTAATTATTTTGATAATGTTTTCAATAAAAATCAAATTATGAATTTTGGCAAGTGATATAAGAAACAAATTCTTGTTCTCATCTTTTCACATATAAAAACTTATCATCATAAATTATTATCAAAAATGCAATAATTTGTAAAATTTTTTAAACTGTAAACTATTATTTGAATCAATAATACAGTATATATAAATATTGAAAAATACTTGTTTTTATTAAATCCTTAAAAATTCATCAGATAAATTTAGCATTTGAAATTAAAATCTTAATATGTAAAGATCAAAATGAGTTTTTTAAATGTGTAAAAATATAGTCTTGGAAATTTTCTTTTTGATTAAAATTTTATTCCAATAAGTATGAAAATTTGAATTTGATTAAAAATGAATTTGTATAGTTATGCAAAAATTTATATATGAATTATAAAATAAATATAAATTTAAAAAGAAACATGATCTTAATGCAATTTTATAATTTCATTTTTTGAAATTCTAGATATTTTTAATATAACTGAATCAAATGACTCATAATATTTCATATTTGAAAAAAAAATTTGTAACAAAGATATTGATTGAATTTATATAATTTATTATGGCAAACAATAATTATTTTCCGATGATTTGGTCAGAGGCAAGTCAAAAAGTGAATGCTAAACTTTGCATTTATTTATTTGAGAAATGCCAACATTCAAAAGCAACATGGCACTGATGATTGACCAACATGAATTTGATATATAAAAACATATCAAATTCATGTTGGATTTGATATATTCCTATACATCAAATCAATAAGATAAAATGAATTAAAATGTTCATTTCATATAAATTTATAAATAATGTTTTAAAAATTAATTTTATTATTTGGACTTCTAAAGTCTGATTTATATAAATCTGAATAGTATACATAAAATATGATCAGCATCATAAGAGTTAAATAGGTTTATACAGCATTGAAGAAAAGTTATTGTATTCTAAGTAATTTTGGATACTGAATTTTATATAATTATTATGTACATGAGGAAAGTTAATGATGAAATTTTATCAATATTTCAAACTTTAGAATAACAAAAAAAAAATTGACAATATATTTATTCTGAACTTACCAATGCTTAGCTATTGAACATATATGTAGAATGTTTTGAATTGTTGATAATGGAATGCTTAATTATATAGAATAAGCTTATAAATCAATATTATTTATAATTAATAACAATTGATAACACAAACTAAATATATTGTGATATAAATTTTAATTCATAAATTATATTTCTAAATGTATTTCTTACGTTATCATTTATTCTTTACAATAGAATTAGAAGATATTTATTTATTAATATGTAATAATTACATATTAAAATAACAAAATATGGAATATTAGCATCAATATTATACAAATATACAAATTAAATATATCAATTATAAGCTTTCATTTTATACTTGGGAATCAGAGACATAGTATAAATTAAAAATAACAGTGAACTTGATATAAGCTTACATTATGTAGATAGAATTTTCAACATTCTAAATTTTCAATAATTTTAATAAAATACATCAGTCTTCTTTATAATATCATATTCAATTAATATAAATGGAAATACTTTCATATTGTGAAACTGTCAATATATTTTTTTATAAAATAAACAGATATTTGTGCCTTTCAGTTTTCCAATTTTTATACATATTAAGTATGCCATGAACTTATTTTTTCTTTCTATTTTTTATATTATCAATTAACACAATCAAATGAAGCTTCTATATTTTTTAAATAAAAAATAATAGTTTCTATATTTTCATTGACTGATCTTATAATTACAATACCAGTGATGATTCAGTCATCACGAAGATTACATTAAAGACTGGAGAGTCAAAATATTTATTCAATTGAAATGGGATATTTGCAATTATTTACATAATTAATGTCATGGGAATTGCATTTTTTGAAATAGATTCTTTGTATACATACAAATTCAGTAGCAGATCCAGGAAAGGCTATAATCCTTCCAAACATATTCAAAAAAATATAATTTATCTTGATAATTATAATTTAATAAATAATTATAATCCATAAATATAATTTTATCTTGAATATAAAAGGACAAAATCTGTTTATATTCTAGGATAGAATTCTTTTATATTCTCTTTTGTTTACTAATTAAAATAAGATAAAAATTCTTTTAACGATATTTTAACTTTTAGCTGTCTAAAATTTTTTGGATCCCTTTGCTTATTTTTATACTAATAATGCTATTATTCAATATCAATATGATTATTACATCATTAATATCAGAAAACATGAATTAATAATCATAGCTTCAAATTTGGAAATAATACTATTCAACAAATATTTTCCGTTTTTTAAGAAAATGATATATAAACATTAAAATAATTTCACAAAATAACATTAAATGTAAACAGAGCTGCATAAAACTTTTTAAATATATATTTAAATTTTTTCAATAATAACTATGAAAATTTCAGATTGAGAAGCATTGACCTTGTCAAATTATTATATAAACAGAATTATTTAAATTTTTTAGTAACCTAAATTTATTAAAATTAGGATACGAAGGAGAAACGATTAATAAATTGGATTAGTTTTTAAATTTTCGATAATAGTTTGCGAAAACACATCGAATTCATAATATTAAAATATATATATGCAATGGAATTTTTGATATGTATAAACAGATAAAGGGAAAAATAAAAAGACGAATTTTTATGATAAAAATTTACGCTCGACAATTTTCCTTTTTAACCTGAATATAAAACATGGGAAAGGGGGCAGAACGAGATATTTAAAGTATTAAGCAAAATATGCTGGGTCAACTATTTTGTTATACTGTAACTAAAAAAAATTCGTTATGAATATTTAACATACGAAATAAAAAAAATTTTAAATAACAATTACTTTATGCAATATTAATTTTTTATGCTATGTTGACCACGCATGTTTAAAATATAAATTAATACGATTTAAAATTTATTTTAGAGAGAAAATAACATCCTATTGAAATTTTTTACGGATAAAATAGAAATATTTATACATAGTTATCTATTCAATACTTGAGTCGGAATATTGAAAACAATGAAATTATTAAATGAAAAAATAATAATTGCTGTCCTTCCATATATAGATAATTCAAGTACTGTATAGAATGAATACAATCAATCAATATTGTTAATTAAAATATTATATTTTAAATTTCATATTTTGTATAGTAAGCATAACCATACTGTACTTAACTGAAATTAAGAAATTAATTACTTATTTGGTATTATGTTTACTATATCAATCTTTAAGAAATAAAGATTTTTCGCATAATATCAAATAAGTAAAAAATTTATTAATCCATAAAAATGAAGAAATAAATGAATAACAGAAATTCTAACAATCTTCTTTATAATACTTGAAATATTTTCTTTCAAACTTAAGTTCAGACATCTGTGTTTAGGAGAAAAAGTTCAATATTTCATGCACTATAGGTGTTAACTCCACCGGGCAAAGTATCTTTTCGCCCTGTGTTATTTTATATTTAACAGTGCAAAAAATGATAATTAATATCAAAATGACCGTTCATTTTTGTATAATTTTTTCGTGAAAAACTATAAATATATATAAAATATAAATATTTGGATATTGATAAATCTTGTCCCCGTGACAAAAATTAAAAATCGGAGCCGGTGTTATGCACGATTCGTTAATATAAAAAAAAACTTAAAACTATAACATGGAATTCTATTAATATAATTTATCACATAAAATTGTTGTTGAGAATAATACCACAAGTTATTATAGGAAATAAATAAATAGATATATGTTAGTCCAGTCCAGACGATAGTTTCTATATTTTTATAAAATATCAAAAATTTGATTTTAAGAATTAGCAAATTTTTATAATTCAAAATAAATCTATTGGAAACATTGTATGTTAATAAGTCAAAAGTTCAATTTCTGAAAAACTATTTTTGCTTTTTATGATGAATGGTTTGTAACGCAAATTGATAATAAAAAACTTCAATGCTTTCACAAAATTACAGATTTTTTTATTTTTTCAATGAATAAAAAATTTGTATTAAACACAGGGCTGACTTGTCTCTAGGATAACGGGAGTTTCTCGATGAACATTCATAGTTGAAAAAATTATTTTCAACCATGAATGATTAAATAACTGATTAAATAATATTTTTTGGTCATGCCATATGCCCAGCAAATTTTTGGAGGTATGCCATATATTATTTATCGTTAGAATATAGTACATATTAAAGACGTAATAATTTAAAATCAACTGCAGAAAAGTGCGGATCTAGAAAACATCAATACTTTTGGGGATGGCTAAAATATTGAATGTAATTAACATATATTATATAAATTATTGTATTGTATAAATAAAAATTATATTTTATATTTATACAATATCATATTTTTGTTTTAATTATTAGATCAATCTAGCAATTCTCTATTCTAAATTGAGAGTGTATACTGTATACATTAAATATTTTTCTAATATGTTTAGAGTTAACCATAACCTTTTAATCCCCGTGAATTATGCTCTGTTTTAGATTCAATTATGATTTTAATCATAAAATATTTAAATTATTTCTATCTAATGTTTGTTGTTAACGTATATACAAAATCGAAATGAGAAATGTATATCATATACAGTATTATCTCATTCAATTTGTTTATCGATTAACACGATTTTCGTTGTACAGTGATATACTGTAGCTATTTTTTTATTTAAACATTATGTTCTTTTTCGCTTTCTAAAAATGGAGCATCAAAAATTATCATTTTATATTTTACTAAACTATTAAAAGTAGCATTATCTATATAAAGCACAGTATTAAAAAACAACTTACAATATTAATTTCTTTCATAAAACGTAGTTTTCATTTAAATTAAAATTTGTTATCTATCATTTGAAATAAATACAGTACAGTATAAGTATATGATAGATCTAATAGATCATTCTTTCAATCAAAGAATGCTGTATCACTATCCCAGAAATGCTTTAAAAAATTGTCAATCTTTAGAAATACAATCATTATTTTCAAGGGGATTAGACTTTTCATTCATTATATTTATAGCGACTCAGTACAATATACACAATATAATAATGTACAGTATTTATATTTATAGAATTAAATTGCATGAATCATATAAGTGTGTGAAAGCTAAGTTATTAGTCATGTTATTTCAACAATGTCACGAGTAACGAGTTTAAATAAAAAGATTTTGTCTAGCGATATGTAAAAATAAAACGTATTGAGTAATGCTATTCTTATTGAAATGTTGATGAGGAAAATTAATGCTTTCACATAAACTAACTTACTGTTTCCGAAGATTTACCAACTTTTTTATAAACCGTATTTCACATTAAACCTGTTAAAAAATTACAGTGCAGTTGCGTGTTTATCTTTGTTATTAAACGCAATCCTTTACAGAAAAGTATTTTGTACACTTTAAAATATAAGAAAAAATTATAATTTAGTAATAATAATATTTAATAGTTTAGATAGATTAATTATTGATATAGTTACAAACATTATGCGAAACATTATAATGAGATCTTCAATCGTTATGTTTCTAACAGATTAAAATAAGTTTGAATATGAATTAATAAGTTTAGAGGGAAAAAATATTTTATTTTAAATAAGTTTATTGGATTATTTATCTTGTTGTAACGAACTTAAAAAAATTAAATTATTAAAATAATTTTTTAATTAAGAAAAATATATATATATATTTATTCCAAATTTTTAAAACTTTAAAAGTTAAATTAGCAGTAAGTAGTTATATAAATAAACGGATTGCATTTATTATGACAAATTGTAATACGCAATATCCGTTAATTATTCTGACTAATCTATTTTAATTTAATAAAAGGTTCTCAACTATTATAAGCAACCTTGATATCTACTTCTTCCATTTAATTTAAATAGTCTTTATTACGTCAATTTTTATTTGCTAAACATTACTCCGAATGTAGTAATTTGTTTACTTAATTTGCAATAAAAAAAAATACTTCGTATTTTATTCGTTTATTTTTATAAGAAATCTATTTATTAAGTAAATTCTATTAATATCATTGTTATTGTAAAGTATGCATTATTTGTCATGCTCCATTAATACTTAATATGGAGCATGGAAACAAGGAAAGAATTTTGATAAAGGTATTTAAAAAAATTGAATAAATTTTTTAATTATTATCTCTTTACCGGATATTTTTTATCAACAGTTTTTTTTCGAATTAAGAGACAAAATAATCAAGACAGATGTCTCTTATTTCTTTCCCATGGCTCTTCTAAGGTGGAAAATTACAGTATAGGTCTATTCATATGTCATATTTAATGCCGTACTAGTAGTAATATTTATGATTTAGATTAACCAACATATTATATTAAATATCATATGATTTCTTATGTGAGACATTTACTGCCACGCATAATAAATTTCTACTCTGAATATTGCGTCATAAACGATAATTAAAATTGATGAAGTTATAAAGATAAGGTCACTTTACTTGATAAAAACATGCGGTTACCGAATATCCTTTTCTTTACAATTTCATCCTCTGGGTAGAGTACATCACACTTCCTTTTTTTTTTTTTATTTGATTATTTTTTATTTTCTCATTTCCGTAATGACGGAATGAAAGCGGATATGTATTAAACCTGAAATTTCTGACTTATTCTATCAGTTGAGTTCTGTTACAGTGTGGTTTTTCGATGTGTCTTATAATTCTACTACATCATTTAGGTATCTCTTGTATGAATTATCATGTACGGAAAGAAAATATTCGTTTTGGGACGTTCTCAATCGGAAAGAATAGTGAGAAAAAAATCTAAAAAGGTAGGTTTCCCTGTTAAAGATATATAATTCGATAAAACATGCTTGTATTATAGATACTGTAAATGGATTCGAAAATATTCGGATAAACCACAGTAATGAAGTTTGAAATGAATAAAAAGCCATTTTTCTTTAATTATAGGTCTGAATTTATTTATAAGAACCAAAAATCAAAATCTTACGTATTTAATACTATAGAATATAATTTACAGTGTAGATTGCACTTCAGGTACAAACATATCCAAAAATTATTTTAACAAATTTTAAAGAACAATAATGTTGCGAAATATTGAACTTTAGAGATTTTAATCTATTCATTAAATTGAATGTATATCTATATACAGTATGTATTTTTAAATACTTTATTTTGATTTTTAGTCTCTTCCAAAAATTTAACTTATAGCTATTTATAAACCAAACTTTTTTCTTATTAACTTATATATAATAATAATAATAATAATAATAATAATAATAATAAAATACAGATTAAACATTTTTCTATATTAAAGCATTAGTAAATTAATTCAATATGCTATCATTCCATACTTGTTTGATTAGCTGTATTCGTTTGTTAATTGAAATCCAATATTATTAATGGCAATTTGATAATTACGGATATTTTAAAATTCAAGAAATTAAAATTTTTATTTATTAATTAAATTAATAATTACGTTATTGAATTTTTAGGTCTTTAACTTTTTTTCTAAATAAAATATATGCTCACATCATTGGATAATCAGGACAGGACAATACAGATGTTGTTCTACTCTCCTCAATCTCTTGAGCGGTGGCATTAAAAGAACAAAATTTAAATATGTTTTGATTCTTTACTCTTGCGAATTTATTAAACTTTCGAAGAAATATCAGAATTTTTGAATAACATATTAAATTTAATATAAATTAATTTAAAATGTACTTTAAAAATAATAGGCCTAATAATGGTTTTGTTTTTATAAAATAAGTTTTCTTAAAATTTAAAGGAAATTTTTGGTTTTTTTCATTTGCTGCTTTAAGATTTCAAATGCTTTATCGCATTCAATTATTCATTTTAATTGTATAAAATAATTAATTCAAATATTTATAAGATGTACAGTAATCGATTTTAGACATTTTTACCTCGATCTGCTCCAAATATTAGCAACTCTGTCCCTGAACTTTCAGTTACGTCTGCTGTCATGTGCAATAAAGACTTTATTTAAATAACCTAACTTCGTAAAAATATTCAGAATTAAAAATTAACGTGTTTCAAATTCATAACCTATATGACTTTCTTTTGAATAACATAAGAAAACTTTTTTGAAAATTATGATAATCCGTAATTAGCCACCAGGTGAAACATTTTTTAAATTAGTTTATTATAAAAGTGTTTTAAAGTGATTAAATATGTTACCCCTATAACAAAGTTATCGAGAAATTCTCTGGAATGCTTTATTGAACTTTAGAAAAGAGAAAAGAAAGCAATTCTTATTTAAATGCACCTGTATCCGTCAATGATCATGTGATTACATGACGTAAGTCGCGTGACGTCATCAAGTCTTCAAGGTGGACGATAGAATCCAACAGGTGATGAATGTAGATCGTTACCGAGACCGTTTTAAATTGTTTTTTTAACAATAAAATCATCCGATCATAGAAGTTTACCGAGGGATGAACCCTGTTATCGATGGAGAGGTAACTTGTAGATTGTTGTTTTTACTTTTTAAGTTTTTATATGAGTTTGATTAGGCCTAAGCAGCCGTCTTATGAAGAAGGTCGATGATCAAAACCATTTTTGTAAAATTTCAAACTTCTTAAGTAATGATCCTTGGTCCAATAGAATTAATTTACAAAATTTCTTTTGAATAATAGAAAGATTTGTTTTTTATTAAGTGTCAAAATATTAATTGATCGTTTAATTTCAGAATCTCCTTATTTTATTTACTAATCACAATATTACATTATTAAGTTTGAATATTATATATGTATACTGTGTGTCTATATATATTTCTTTTTGAAAGCATAATCGTTTGTATTTATTTTATAATTAACAAAATTTAAGCACGATTTAATGTTTGATTATTTTTATATAAAGATTATACTGTGTTTATTTTTGACATTAATATTTGTTTAGCTATTAATAACTATAATAATGTGATAACTTAAATTTAATTTACAGAAATTATATTAATTAAATTTAAGCAATACAAACTATTTCAGATTTCTTTTTCAAAAATAATATGCAAGTCATCCATATATATTTTAACAATTCTTTTTATTTTTAATGTACAATTATTTTTGTTAATAAATATATGTAGATAAATTAATTTAAGGTTATATATATATATAAAATTAGAAAAAATATAACAAATAAAATTTCATTTCAAAAATTTTTTATTGAATAATTTTTAATTGCTAAAAATCTTTTTAATTATTATAATCTGATAAATATAAAATATCAAAAAAAAGTGAAAAACTATCAGTTATTTAAATATGCTTTGTGAACCATGATATTATATATGTAAATATCTGTTTTTAGAATATTGATATTGCATGTACATTGAATGCAGATTGAACTGGACTTTGTTTGATTATCCTGCAGACTATTCTATATAATCAGAAATGATATAAAATTTTTTAATTTGATTATTTTCAAATTTTGTAATAGAGTAGTTAAAAAATTAATTCACAGTCTTTGTTATATTTATTATCAACTTTGATGATAATTTAAAAACTGATTGAATTAGTATTTATATTTATACATATATTTAAAGTTATCTAGTTTTTGTTCTTTATTTTAAATTTCAATTTTTTTATATTATCTAACAAAATATTACCAATAATCCACTTAAGATACAAGCACTAATGAGCAGCCAGGGTATAAAAAACAACTACAACACTCCAAAATATTACCATCATCTATTGCAGTGTTTCTCAATCTTTTTTGGCCTGCGGACCGGTAAAATTTGTGAAAAATATTTCGCGGACCGGTGGTTTTTTAACAAAAAATTTTACTAGGTAGAAAGAACTACTACATAAGTTAATTGTAATATTTTTATCGTCATTTACTTACAATAATATTTAGATATAAAGATAAGT
>WUQG02333144.1:0-47033 GCA_011317285.2 Androctonus mauritanicus | reverse complement strand
TGATGAAAAGACATCTTACTTCTATCGTTTTGGCCCTATTGGGCTAAGCAATAGAAACAACGTAAACAGCATAAACATAACTACTAAATAAAAACAACATATTAAACTATATTATTTCATGCCATAACTACTATTAACATACTAAACAACATAGTAACATTTACATTCCGGACTTGTTCGAAATCGGTTGAACTATTTGACTTATAGAGACATTTTTAGAAAAGAGAATTATCCTCTTCTACACCTTTAAATTTTAGCTCAATTGGGCCAAAATTTTCATATTTTAATTGAGCTAGAATATGCCTATATTTCAAATTTGGTCAACAAAGCGATATATAGAAGTGTTTATAAAAAACAGATCCCTTTTTCCCATTTTATTTTAATCCAATTGTGTTGAAATTTTTAGAGAATCTCAAGTAATCTAAGAAGTACCTATATTCCAAATTTCATCAATATTGATTGAATGATGTAATCTATAGAGATATCTGCAGAAGAAGAAAAGAAGAAAAACGATGTTTTTATGCTTATTTTTTGCAATTTTTAAACTACTCTAGTTCTTTTATTAATTAGATTTGAAGTTTCAGATTTGGTATTTGGTGTCTTATTGAATACTTTTCTCGAATATAATTGTCAGATTAATAACATTTAACTTATGAGCAAAGTTATAGAAAATTACAACGAGTTGTATTTTGGCCGTAAGAAAAGTCATTTAGTGATTATAGCCGTGCCTCTTGATAAGTGAATCACCATATTTAAATATTACTAAAATTTAAAGGTTAATATTGAAATTTTATTAGGTTAAAAACCCAAAATTTGTGAATAATCAGTTAAATGTCATAATAATAAATATTTATAATTTATTATGAATTTTTATATAAATATATTAACGAGAAAAATATAAAAGTGAGCAATATATATTTTTAATTGATAAAAAAATAAATAAATAATTGACTAGAAAACAAAAAATCCAGATGAAAATATTTTTAATAAACAGTTATCAGATACAATTCTCGATATTGCTTACTCTTCATTCTGTATATTAAATACAAATAGAATACAGAGTTCATCATTGGAAGTTTTTGTAGCTTAATTATTAATTTAAACATATTTATGCATACAACACTATTAAAGTTTGAGTTAACTTAGATTCATAATATAGTCTAGTTCATACGATAACTCGCTATAGATCGACAATACAAAAAAGTTACTGTGGAACAAATTTTCAATTGTAAAATAATTTTTTTTTTAGTTAAGTAACAGTAATTTTATAAAGACATACTTCTATAAGCGTACTTCTCATTCTTTTATTGAAATTTCTATAACACTCATCACTTTTTTCTCTTTTTTATTAATGATAAGTAATGTTCGATGACAGTAATACATTTTCCAAGATAAATAATCATAACAATTTATTAGAGAATACATCAAAAAGTTGTAATTATTTATTAATTCTTTGATGCTTATTGTATGATCTATTCATAAAGAAAAAAGGTTAATTTGTCAAGTTTCTCAACGAAAACTTTTTTTTTCTTCTTCTTCTTCTTCTTTTAGTAATTCTATGAAGTAATTTGAAATTTTTTTAGTAAGAATTTTATTGAAATTATTCAAATTAACGAAAATAGCGGAATATAATAAATCATAGCCAAATACCTTCTATAAACTTGACAAAGAAGATAAGATCTGTGAAGTATCTGATTTATTAAAAAAAGGAGAAGAACTTTATGCACATAGTTACTTGATTGATGACTGGTCTGTTTTCAAGAAGGTCAAGAAATGATTTATATTGGCATTTGGTTCTTGACTCTTGGTTGACCATATTTTATATGGGCTGAAGTTTCGTATTGGAGTATTTTAAAAATCATATCAGCAGAAGCATCGAAGTTCTGTAATATTCTATAATTTTTTAATCTTGTAAGGGTTTAATTAACTTTCTGAAGATAATAAAATTACATCTAGCTTCCCACACTAGCATTCCTCAACAACCTATTAGGCCTACTTCATTAAAAAAAAATAAATTTAATGTTGTTCCATTTTTGGTGGAAGTCATTAAATGAAAAACTTATCAGTTTTTCTTCCGGATCCCAAATGATTTACCAAATTAATCAACTGTTTAAATATTCTATAATCTAATCTTGTTGCGAAGAAATAATAATAATATTTCATCAGTTATATTTTTTATGAATAATTTAATTAAAACGTGTTATAATCTCTCGATGAAAAATAATTAATAATAATAGCAGAAATTTAATCGATGAGAAGAAAAACTACATTGAGTGTTATTTTAATTAATTATTTTTTTATTAAAATTATTAGATTTTGGAATATAGAACTTAATTGAGATAAGTGTCCCATTTTACGGAACATCTGACAACGTTCCGAGTATATCTAAGAATCGTTGACCCAAGCAAATTAGGTTTATTGCTTAAAACTCGCTATTCTGTTAAGAAATATCATAATAACAAGAAGAAAACTAAACTCGATCGAATATAAAATTTCACAAGACAAAGTATATTTTATCATTTTTTATTCTGAACCGTTTCTTAATTTTGACTAGTTACTAACGTCCTTGAAATTCGATATGTGTATCTTGCAATTTTTTTCAAAGAGAACTGTGTGATTAATTAATGAAATTTCACGATCCTTATTAATCAGAATGCAGAAATAATCGCCGCGTAAGATATTAAAAACCAGAGTCTTTATTAGTCACTAATGACCTCCGTGATAGATAAGGCTATCCAGTCGTTAATTGGACATTTGGAAAGAAATAATAGACGTTGAAGTTAATTACGTGCTCTATCCTTGTTGATGGAAACGACTGGTTTAGAAATTCCTGTAGTTACGATTATAATTAGGAAGAAGCTGAAACAAATAGGAAAAAAATAAATAAATTTATACGTATAACATGGATTATCATGCGGATAGCGTATAAAGTTAAAAGTCATTGCCCTCTGGATGTACTGTATACCTTTATATCTAAACTGGGATTATGTTATGCCATTAGAAACAGTTTAAAAGATGAAATGGTTATTTTATCCATGGAAAATAAATAAAAATCATGTAATGTGCTCTACTTTTATGATATAGATAAATGGAGATTCAAACAGTTTTAATGCAATATGTGTCTTTTCCTTTGCTCATAAATGATTCCTCTCAACTTATTAATTACAAAAATTTAGTGAAATGTAAACTTAATTCTTTGTGTAGTCAGATATTGTACTCGATATTCTTAACATATTCGAAATAGTGTCTTTCTGTACCCATTTCTCGGTATCCAGTTAACTATTGAGCATGAAATCATTGATGTTCCGACAACATCCGTTTGGCAACGGTATACGTCCTGTTAATCATGTGTATAGATGCAGAAAGTCACAAGTAAACGTGAGAACAGCGTAAACAGTCCAGTTTGGTTATTTAAATGATTGCAAACCATTGACGTCAGAGTTCGCTCACCTCAAACCAAAGAAACCACTTTGGAACTTTTTTCGGCATAAAGAAACAAATAATAGTACTACTAATAATAAAAAACCCAGAACGAATATATATCTGAGTATTTTTTCTCCATTACGTAAGTTCTGCTAGGTGATTATGGTTATTATTTCGCAATTTATTTTATCAAAACTCTAATTTATAACCTGCTTAACTAATATGAAAATAATTCCGAATGGAAACTATTAAAAATAATAATATTATTAAATTATTTAAAACATATAAAATATATATAAAATTTTACCTGTTAATGAAATCTGTTTTGTCTTCAAAACGATCTACGAGAGAAAAATCAAGTAAGCATTAAGATGCGTGTTCTGTACACCTTCGTGCCTGAGGTTGATCGTCTCGATAGAAAGATAAGGCAGGTGTAGGTTTTGTACGGCTGATTTTAAATCACTTTGTGCCACGCAAACTTTTCTCGAGATTGCTTGCATCAGAATAAAAGTTAAAGGCGTGGAATTGTGTTTAGTAATATCTGAAAAATATTAAATACAATAGCAATTAAAAAAGCTGTTAAAATATTCTCCAGCAATGTGTGTTTTCAATACAAAAAATATATTTTAAGAAATTCATAATCGTTTATTGTACATACACTTTTAAATTTAACTTAAATAGACTTTTAAAATCTAAAAATTAATTTAAAGCAAGTGCAAAAAAACCGAAAAAAAAAATTTCATCACACATTTGAATGGTCTTTGTAATGTTATTCAATGAAATCAGCAGTCCATAGAATTTTATGGTCTTTCAAATTGTCAACTGATATTGTACTTTTGCTGCGTAATTGTTTTATAAAAGAATTTATTACTATAAATTGTTGACATTAATACAAGATTGTTTAAATAAAAAAAAAAATTACTGTTTATCTTCTGTTATAACTTAGAATCCACGCGTTAAAAATTCCACCGCATTCGATATTTGGAACACAAATTAATAAAATTAATCAGGAAGAGGAGAAATGCGAGATCAGTAAACTTTAGAATCTCAGAAGAATTTTATATATTCGATTTTGCGTATTAATCATAATGATTATTGTGCAAAAGCGTATATAATACATCAAAAGAATCGAATTGCGTGAAAAGAAGTAATTAAAAAGTGATTAGTCTCAGATCTTTTTCTCTTGCATAATTCAATAGATTTTGCAAGTTAGACTTCAACCATAGGCCTGAAGTCAAAAGAGGCTGGGCCTAGCGGTCATATGTAAACCATATGCAAACCGCATCATATCAAAAGAAATCTTCTATTTTTATATTTGTAGTTTAGCATAACAAATTGTAGTATATAATGTTTGTTACCTAGTTTTTATTATTATTATTTTGATATTTTTTTGTTATTATTGATAAGAAAATATGATAAAATTCTCTAACGCGCCTAAATTACAAGTTTGAATCTCTCTAAACAAGATAAACAAAAAAATTTCAATATCTTATAGCAAACAGTTCCGATTTCACAATTAAGTCAAACTAAAAACAGTGCAAGTGGTGAAAAATATTAATGTTAAATAAAGATGCCATGCTTCATTCAATATGCTGAAGCAACAGTTATATAACATGGTTTTAGAATGTCAAATTTTATGAAAAATATAAACTTATGGATAACAATACGCAAAAATTCATATCTACTTAATTACGAAAGACAAAATAAGTTTTTTAAGCTCGCAACGAACTCTGAATCGACATTTCTATTTGTAAACTGCAATACGATTTAATTATAATTAATATAATAATAATAATAATAATGAAGTCTACCCATTCAGTTTTCCATTAATTATCTTTAGAAACATTATCGTTATCATTACTACGTGGACAATAATTATCTGTTTAATATTAATCACTTTATAATTCTATTGTAAACACGTCCACGTGATATCGTTTTGCATGCTGAATCATAAGTCCATAAAGCGGTTCGACATTCATATGCAACGAATATCTTTAAACAATTAAAGATATTCGATTAGAGAAATTTAATAGTGATATTAAACCAAATCATTATACATTGTAAATTAATATTTATCGGATGATATAAATGTATATATATAATCAAGAAAAGTCCAGATATACTAGCCTATGTTTTCAGTTTAAAAAAAAGATTTTATGTAAGATATATAAACAACTAAAAGTTATTTATAAGAAAGATATAGTGAAATTGCACTATAAATTTTAATTCGGTACTTTTTTTAGTGTATGATAAAAGTTTCCTGAAATTAAATTAAGGGTCTATTACATTCTATAATCTACGCCATCTTTAAAAGTAATTTGTGATTAGGATTCTAACAAGTTTACAGTTAACTAATCCATTTGTATTCTTACTGTTACTATAGTTAGTCAATCTATTTATTTATATCTAGTTTTTGATGGGGTTAAAATGATCTGGCATGAAATTAGTCTATCTACGTGAATAAAATTCGCAAGAAACGAATTATCTGTTGCTCCTACTATTGCCTTATATAAAACCTTGTTTTTACAATTGTAGAATATTACTTATTTGTTTTTTTGGATTTAAGTAGGCTTTGATAAATTGCTTACGTCAGATTTTCATGTTTTCTTCACATAGTTATCACAAGTTTTATTTACTTTTCGGAGGAAGTTGTTTACAAGAGTTGACTACTAATTAATAGCTTTAACTATTAAGGAATTGAATATGTTATCTATCTCTACAGTGTCCTTTGGGTGCTTGTCAATTTCCTTTAAGAACTGTCAAGATAAAAATGATTTGAGGAAATAAAAAAAAATTAAAAATTAAACTTAAAAGCTTATTAATATTTAATACCATAGTTGGAATTCGAGTAAATAAAATTAGAACATAAAAAATGAATTTAATTATTTAAATATAATCTTAAAAATTAATTAGAAAAAAAAATCGCTTATTATAATATTATGTGCAGATATTTCCAAGTCGAGAAAACTGAAATGAAAAAAACTAACACAGTATTTTTCATTTTTGAAAATAGATTCGTGTCTGCATTGAAGCCTGATAAGAATTTTATTATCTTGATCAAATTCGGCATAAAATCAATTAATTAAATACAAAAACATTTATATTTAATTCTGTTCTCGAATTGAAATTAAAAAAATATATAAGTTATATATAATAATTAACCTACGTTTCTGAATGTCACCAAATCATTGTTAAAATGTTTTGCTAGACGTTTTAATATTCAAAAAGCGATCTAAGACAACTTTTGTTTCCGATATTTATTATGAGTTTTGTTAATATGAAATGTCGTGTAATAATTTCATTAATCTGATAATTAATTATTGCTCTATCGAATGGATAAATAATGGTTACTATAATTTTCAAGAATTATCGACCTTGATCTCTTAAAAACTAAATTCTGAAATTTTCTTTGTTTTAATTTTTCCAAAAAATTGTCTGTGGATCTATTTATCACTCTATTTTGCAAATGTTTATGCAGATAGCGTGACATTTTTTAACATAATGATGCGGATTTGTTCTGGTTAAAACTAAGTCTTAGTTTTTGTTTCTTCGAAGTTCTCAATAAATAATAATGTTAAAACGGAACTTGTGCTAAATATGTAAACAAAAACAATTAAACCAGAATTTTAAATTTAAAAACATGATTAATTAAGAATGTTTATTAATCAGAATAAAAAATTGAGTTAACTGAAACAAAGACTTAATATATTATATGCTTAGCATAATAGCTAATATTCTACTTTATGCCTATAGAAAAAAAATAGTAAAGAAACTGTTTATGTTGCATATAAATTTATACAATGGCTTCTAAAATAAGACTGTTGTTGAATTATCACCAGAAATTTTATTGATTTATTTTAAGAAATAAAATGTTTTTACTGTTTGCGAGAATTCTCAAAATCATGCTGTTTTTTTAACATAACACATTCTTCAAGCTGAAGTACAAACCAAAAAATATTATAATATATATTAAGCATTCATATCCTATTAAAGATATTTGCAAAATCAATAAAAATTTAACAATCTAGTGAAGAAATTTTCCTCATGAAAATAAAAGAGAATGAACGTCTGAAGTTTATAAAAATGGAATTGGATAAAATTGTACCATAAATAAAAACTTTATTTGTAAATATTAAGAAAAGGATGAGTTTAACCTGCAAGAAAAAATAGATGACAATTATTCACGAAAGATCAATTTAGTAGTTTGTAATGGTAATCCGGAGACAGGTCATGTGGCCAGCTGCATTGCATCTGCATTTTGCTTTTCTAATTATCTATGTGAAACAGTTTCACCCAGATGATCTTTCACCAAATGCTGTAGTTAGTCAGTTAAAGCAGGTGAACTGATTTTAAATATATGCTTTTTCTGAGCTCTACGCAGATTTAAATATGTTTGATATGAGAAATTTAAATAAAAATTGTAATGTATGAATAATCTTAATTCATTATTAAAATAAACTTATGCATTTTATTATTAATTAAAATTGCTTTCGCTTCTTTAATAATTAAAAATTAATAATATTAACTGGAGTTATTAAAACTATATGTGCATATGGAACACTTACAGATTAAAATGGCTAATCTAATGCAATCTTATTGCTCTGTATTAAAATTTCATCTAGAAATAAAAATGTTATGTTATAAATTATCACGAAATACAATATTGAAGTTATATGATAAATCTTTATATGAAAAAATTTTTCTTACAAATGACTATATAATATATGGGGATATTATCATGACTATTATTGATCTTTAACTAACATAACATATACATAATTAAAAGATTATTTACAGTTTATTTGTTTGTTTTCTGGAATTTTATGGCACAAGGTCCATCTGGGCCATATTGCACCAAACATAATTACTTATAATCAATAATTGCAAAATTCTAACATTTAATTCTAATTTCTTAGCAATAAATTGACTGAATATAATAATTCATAATACAATATTCTATAAATTATTATGTATTTCTTAATTAATGAAGATTATTGTTATTTGTTTGTTGTTTTTCAAAAATGTTAATATATATAATTGCTGTAAATAAATTTCATAGCATAAATAAAGGAATGGAAAAGTTCATCGATTTGTAAACGATTCATTATATGCAGTACATCAATAGTTTCAACTGATAGAAGTAACAATGACATAAATTATTGTTTAGAAATTTTAATAACAGTTTTCGTGATGTATACTCTTGTCAAATAAATGCAGCTGATAGAATTTAAATCTGTAACATTATAATCGACCTTCTTCTATGGTTATAATTATGGTAGGCGATATTTTATTCTTATGTAACAATGACATAAAAATTTCAACTGTTTAATTATACTTTTACTGACCAAGTTAACTACTTCTGTACAGAATCTTGCAAAGTACATGACATTTACGATAGAGCAAAGGTTAATGACATACACTCATTTAAAATAAAAAAAAAGGTCATTCTAGACAGACGGTGTCTGACTCTGGATGGCGCTCGAGCCATGGAATGCAGGAAGTGGTGAAACTATGACCTTCTAAATGTTTTTCTCATCAGAACAAATGCGACACATGACAGTCATGTCGCTTTATATCCGAATCTCTTGCAGTGTTGTCTCCATTGTCCATTTTAAGCCGCATTCATTCCATTCAATTGCATATCAAGCGCATGAATAAATGCACTAAATGTGTATATATATATTTAGTACAGAGCAGAACAACAACAGGGAAGATTTGTTTGGTTTAGAAATTTTCTTGTTGTGCCATTTTTTTAAGAAATGCGTTCTTTTGTGTATCTATTAGCCTTGCTAGCAATTCTCAGCGCGTGTTTAGTTTTACGATGAGATTTGACAGACTGTATTCATCTGTTGGACCACCCAGTTGGATTCATAATGCTCTATCTACGATATCCCGCAAAGTTTCAGACAATGAAAAATTTCTTCTGTTAATGCAAATTGAAATTACTAGCTTTCTCAGTCCTGTTTCGCGAAAATTTTAATTCTATTTATACGTCTATGTTGGATATTAATATTTGTGTGAGAGAACTAGTTGATTTATTTTAGAAACCTTCCTCCCGAATCAACAGTAACAATGAATTTTTCCTGTCAAAAATCGGTTCGACAGCATATTATGAGAAGAGCTATACAAATATAAAAATTATTACATCTTTATGAACAAAAATATCAGAGTTATAACTATATAAATAATAATATTTTTGGTCACTAGCTGAGTGGTCAATTTGGTTATTCGTTATATAAGCTGAGATATAATGAATATCAGAGATCTAACTATTACTGTAAAGGTCATTGCTATAATCTATATATATATAGCTACTAAAGAACGACGCTATGTAAACTTGTAAGCTACTGAAGATCATCGCTATGCTCTTTAGTAGCTTATAAGTATGCATACAGCGCTGTCAAGGAATGATAAATAATTTTAAATGCTATATTCTAACAAAGAATACAGAGACTATTAAAATAAACATGTTTTAAATGAAGAATAATTTTCAAAGTAAATATTAATCACCATTTTATAAGAAACGTTTAAAGGCGCAACTCGCACAGGAAAATGTTTGTACGCGAAATGCATGCATTAAATAATTTATGTATTTCGCATACAAACAGGAAAATTTTCTTAGAAAATATCAAAATTTTAGAATTTTTTATTTTTAAATATCAACTTTGGACATGAATCAGTTACATTATTTAACCATTATTTTCCTTATCCCGAAGAGCATTTTTATGATTTTTCAAACAGATTTTTTTTTAAATTAATTAATGAATTAGTTAAAGAAAATAATAGTAATCGGAGTATAAACGATTAAAATTCGATTCGAATATCCTTAACTAAGTAAATAGTTAATTATTAAAAAAATGAAAAATAACGATACTATCTTATACATCTAGAAATTTTAAAGTGTAATTAATAAATATAAAATAGTTATTCTATATTATAATATAAAATAAATTTTATTAATGACATGGCCATTAAAATATCATTAAGATTGTATTTGGACACGTAATTCTGTACCTGATTAAGGAAGTAGAGACTAGTAAATATGGCTGACGAATCTCTCGAGTATAATTTTCTATGGAATGTTACTAATCAAGCAGCGAATTTTTCTAATCGAGTAGGCATTCCTCATTTAGTTAATCGGGGGAAAATAATTATGTTTTTGACTTTGTGAGAATCATCCAAAGCTGTTGGATGAGCAATGAAATGACAAGGCGGTGAAAAATAGAAGAAAAATTCGTGACTGAGTCGTTAAACTAACTTGTTTTTTGTCACTTATCGAAGTAATGAAGATGAAAAGAAATAAATATATCCTGGAGTCAATGCATTTATATTTTACCAGTTGGAGATTTTTATTGACTATAAAGTAATATAACGTCATAAATTTAATTAACGAATTATTTCGAAATGATTTTAGGTTAAAGAGATTGTTTTAAATTAACCATTATTCACGTCAATCGTGCGTAACGATTAAAAATTTTCCGAGCATATAAATCACCGAAAATCTTTGACGCCTTCCGAATTTTTTTCGATAAGTGTAAATAAATTTAAGATGCATTAAAAAAATGGAAAGTGTTTATATGTCTAATGTTATCTCTGCATAGATCTGTTATGGAACAAAAATGACAAGTTGCTGAAATTCGTAAAGATAAAAAAAATTCACCTACTTGACCTCTGTTTTAAGAGCGAATGGAAAGGAGAAGAAATCAGCTTCTCTTCTCTCGCACTCATCTTATCATCCACGAAAAGTTACGAGTTATGTCAATATACTATACATGTTATCTCATAACCATGCTTTGTTGATGGAAAGAAAGGTCAATATGGCACATAAGTTCACAACACGACATGGTCAAAATGATGTGATCTTTCGACCTTCGGTCATGCCTCGAATCTGGCAAGCATGACAAGTAACCGCCTCCACTACACATCTTATTCAAAAATAACAAGAGAATACTCGGAACGTGTGTGGCAAAAGATGTGGGCTTGACGCTACTGTTAAGCGGAATTCTTTAAAAATTTATTCTAACATATGTTTACTAGGACCCGATATTTCTTTTCGCATAATTTCTAAAACTGGAGAAATTTATAATCTTTCGTTTTATTTTTACATACAAGCGCATAAGTATTTCATACAAAAATAAATTATGGAGTAAATATGTCTGCTAAACAAAATTTAGTAAAATCGATAAAATTTTAAACAGACTAAATATATTGCTGAATATTTTACACTACATAATAAAGAATTCCAAAGATATATACGATAATACTAAAGAATAAGAGCAATTGTCATAAAATAAATTCAGAACTAAAGCGTATGTTCGTGTCATGAATCTTAAAGATCTGCAGAAATGGCTAAAAAATGAATAAAAAAACAATACATAAATTCTGATAAAATATATTAGCCGATTATTTTTCATAATAATATTGTTGAAAAATTCTGCAATATCATTATAATAAGACTAATTTAATTACTTAGAACTTTAAATATTATTTTATCCGACGCTGTAAATCAATATAGCTATTGAAAATAGAGGTCTACATAGGAACGTCATATTCAGTTAAGAGTTTCAAGTCACTTAAAAAAAGCTTATTTTTAAAAATACATAGATCTATGCTCACGTTTGCTTATTGATAAAAATCAATGTAATAATCATAAATTATGAGTAAGTATTTATCAAAATATTTGTAAATTAGTCCAAATCAAAAATTTAATAGAATATTATTAGATGGATTGCAAAAAAACAGTCTAGAGCTCTAGACAAAAGAAACGAGAGTAATAGTTATCTTATGCTAAAAATATGAACTTAAATAGACGAATTAATGATAGATATGAAGTGAATAAAAATAAGATATTTGAAAGAAAAGTTATAGAAGAAAATATCACCCATTTGAAAATAAAAATAGAAAATAAAATAAGAATTAAGTCGATGTAGCACTGCGGGAGAGATATTAAATGCAGAATATAATGTACGATAAAATGAATTGGTAATTTTACTCTAAAATACTTAATTGGAGAAAATGAATTTTGTGGAAGAAATTAATCTAATATTTTACGCCTTTAGAAATTCAAAAATTAACGAAAGTTAAATTCAATATCTTAGCTTTGAATAATTTTAGGATAATTAAAAGAAAAAAGTTTTTTCTGTTATTTTTATCTATTTTATTTCCATCAGAGCTTTATGATAACTCTCTATATAAATATAATTTGCATGTAATTTTTTATTTTAAATAATTATCTTTATTAATAAGAAAGATGATTAAATATTCAGCTATCTTTACTGAATGATTAAAAATTATATAATTTAGAAATTTTATTTTAAAAATTGGTATTTTTATGAATACTGTTTCAAATATTATATATTACGTATTTTAATAGAATATAAGAAACACGGACAATTTATATTCCATATCAAAATTAATGACTGAAAACTATAATTGTTTTTTTTTTTACAATTTCCATCATACGATATTAATTATTTAATTAAAAATTATCAAAAATATCGGAATGTTTCCTACAATCATTTACGTCAAGAATTTTTTAAAATTTTATTTATGTTTATCAAACATTCTTTAACTGTATAATATTAACAGTGATTCATTTAATGGTGAATTAGCATGACACTTATCGCATAAAAAAACTTTAATCCTATTCATCTAATCTCTATCCAAGATGTAGCCTTATATGTCATTATGAGATTGCTTCTAGTCTGTTGATCGTCTAGCTCTTTTTATAACTAAATGGTTAATTATAGAATCAACTATTGTTGAAGGTATGAGCTTTGACGTCTATCCAATTCATCAGTTCAACAAATTACAAACTGATAAATTTTGATTGATCGAGTTTACGGAAGCATTTCTTCTTTTCATCCGATTGAGCGAAAGGTGCAAAGATATTCTTAATGGTACCAAACTTCAACATAATGGTGTAAATCGTAACGTCAGTGAACAATTCTATATCTCGATAATTAATAAAAATATCGATTTTATACTGGCAAAATGTCCAAAATATAATAGAACAATCATAACCACTGATCGTTATATTCCTAAATTTTGTCGATCATTAAAGAAATTGGAAAGTTCATGAACTAAATAGATTTGGGATCATATTTTTAGGTAGATTCCTTTACATTTTACGATTTAGATGTTGTAAATCTATCAGTTAAATTATTTCAAGTTAAATAAATAATCAATGCAAATAATCAATTCATAATAAAAAAATAATATTAAAATTATTCGTTGTTGACAGGTTAACTTCAATTAATTACTGTACTGTATATTTTAAGAGACTCGGTGTTAGAAAGCTATTTTTTGTTATATATCGTAATCAAGCATAATATTGTTTTAAGTTAAAAAACATCCTACGCAAAACTTCGAAAATATATGTATAAGATTATTTCTGCTTAACAATTTATAAGAATTTATCAAAGAGAATAAATTTGAAAAAATCAAAGATCTTACTTCTATTACGAATACGGGCTTTCTTATCGTAGAGAAGCATTGTATATCTTCATTCCGAGCAACTATTCTTGAAATGTTCAACTGAAATATTTAGATAATCCGAACTTTAATAGATTGTTCATAGAGATATAGCTATTTAATTTCTTGCTTATGTCTTGTGCATGTTGTAGTGATCTAATGTTTGTGTAGTAATAATAGAGTCCGTATTTTGTATAATTTGCTTTGTTTGCCAAAAAAGTATATACGAAGTAGGTTGTGATTTTAAATTTATCGAATAAACGAATAAAAAAAGTAATATAAGCAAATTATAACAACAAACTGGAGAATTTTCACTGGAGTGAACTATGAATAGTAGGCCTACTATAAGAAAGAAGAATTTATTATTAATTTCATTTTATATGTTAAACTCAAAGATAAATCAGCTGAAGATTGTTCACAATTTAATTAAGGAATCTTAATTTATACATTTTTTTTAAATATATGATTGTACATAGATGAAACAATCAGTTTTTCCTTTAGCTAGTAGGAAATCGAAAACCCAACAAATGCTTCAAACCGATAACTCTTTGATGCTTTTTATATCAAACATCTCAAAGAAGTTTATATAGAATGTCTCAAAGGAGATAGTTATGTTAGCTATAAATAATTAGTTATAGCAGTATTAACGTAACATATTAATACAAATATTTAGATTTATTCACACTGATTTCTCACTATTCGTCTCTGAATTTTTCATAATGATCTAGCAAAAAATAAATCGTTTTGATCAATTTGATCAATATCTGATTTTAATTAAATGTACAATTTTAATGAAGTAAAATACTATAAGGATAAAGTATTGTCAAATACTATTAATTAATAACTTAAATATTTTTATTAATTTTATTATTTTTATGTTATTAAATGCTAATTTTCATTTTTTAAGATAAATATTCTTTGGAATAGAAAAACTTTTTAAATATTATATTATATAACAAAATATGTTATCAAACATTTTCGTGATGATGGGATATTCGCGATATCAAAGACTCAGTTGTAAAGTTATAAACTATTTTATTAAATATTCAGTTAAACAATTTAGGTGCTTATATTCGATGAATAATTATAAAACAACAAATTTGTTTAGTTTTGGAAACCAAGCGTACTTGTCTTAAACTTTGTTATCGGCATTAAGTTTTAAAAATTTTCTTACGTGACTAATTTATAAATTCAAAATAATCAGCGTAAGGCATCCAAAAACATATTGTTTTGCGTGTCAGATCTTCAATTTTTAATGATAATTCATGATTTATGATAAAAAAGATGCAATGTAATAAAGTTATCATCGATATCATTCATAAATGTCTTTATGTTCGTATATTATATAGGCTTACTTGCAGAATTATCTTCATTCGAATATTATTACAAAGTTATTAAATCACTAAACAGACCTTTAATTTCTGCTAATTCAATAAAATTAAATCTCTTCTATTTTGTTTTTGGCAATTAAATTAAAGAGAAATCAAAAATTATAAACACAACATTAATAATCTCCAAATTATTTTGTAAATTATTATTCCGAGAGCTTTAAATTAGATTATTCATTGGATACATTCATACAAATGAATAATCTAATTTATAATCATATTGCTCTCATCTTCAAATTCTTGGCATTTTTATAATTTTATGTCTTTAATTTTCGAAAATTCATCAATGGTTTAGAAATAACTACCACATAATATCCGAAAAAGAAATAATCAATGAACCAAACTCGATTCTCTAAAAAACTGAAGAATCAGACTCAACAGAATTATATTCCAAATTTCCAAAGAAGGTCATTGCGACGATTATGGAATTCTCAAGAAAAGTTTTCACATAAAGATTATCTTAGAAATATATAAGTTTTCATTATCTCCTTTATGAAATATAAATTACTCTTATTCTTAATAAAGGCGAAAATATATAATCAAGTTGTTTTATATATAGTATTCACCTTTCGTCTTGCTATCAAATCAATTTCTTTTTAAACTTATCTCATTTCTTCTTCCAAAAGGTATTCAAATCTGTTTAGAATATTCACATCTCACCTTAATGTTAATTTTTAACTTAACACTTAAGATTTAATCAAACACGAAGTAACCATTGTGGATGATTTCACAATCAAATGATCAAACTCAACAAAAACTAAAATTTTATCAATAAAACCTTCCTTCTAATTTAAAAATCTCCGAAATAAAGATACAGTTGACCAAATTGCATTATATCTATAAAAGCATATTTATTTTTAACGCTGTTTAGATAGGTTAATGCTTCTTTTTTTATTAACACCAAATAAATTTCGTCTAATCATTAAAATCGCGAAAAAATTCCTACAGCGATTAGCTACCGCAATCAATCATCCGATACAATCAATCTTGTAAGATAATTCTTTTATAATGACGACTATGCATTTATTTGAGAGCATTTAGTGTAAAATAGTATAGATTAAAAGAATAGATATCTGGAACAAGGCATTATATACGCTTATTAATGCACAAGATCCGTTCCAACTGAAATATATCTACTCTCTTCTAGAAACAAACGTTTCTAGTTTACAACAAATTTTGATTATTAACAATTAAGCATATCAGTATTTATTTTACATAATTTATTAATAAACATAAGAATAAAAAATGAGAATAAAAGATATATCTATCAAAACGAACCTATACAAAATGATAATTAAAAATGTTTTAATTCTTAATCGTCATCGTATTAATACGTCTTTAGTTTTAAAACTATGATAGTAGTAATTAAGTCGTTTTTTAATGTCATTAAAAGACGGCACGAACGAACCATTCACTTTAAGAAGACTGTATCTTTAAGAAACTATTAATCTAAAAGCTTATGGTTTGACTAGATCGACTTACATGATGCGCTTTCCGCCTTTGTCTACGAGCTGACGTTAGAATAAATGTCTCACCAGCATGTGGATAGTTTTATTATGGATCGTAAAACGCCTGAAGTGTCAGGTTCAGAACATAATAACTATAAGTTGCAGTCGACAGTACGCATAATACGTTAAAGGCTCGCAAAGCTCGAATCTTCTTCTTCATTCGAATAGCTTATTATGGAAAGTTTAATCAATCTTGTTTTAAGTTAATAGAGAAAAATTAAAATTTTACAGAAGCGTAAACATAAAAGGATATTTTTTCATTAATATAGTTTTAAAATATTATTATCTTAAATATGATTATTTTCAAAATTATAAAATTCGCGAAAAGCGGATGCGCATCTCAGATGAAAACCATTCGAAAATTTATAAATTTTTCTTAATTACTCGTAGTAAAGCGAAGAAATAACATTATGGGATATATATTAATGTTTTTTTTTTAAATATATTTAAAAGGAAAACGAATAAGAATTATTCATTGATGCAAATTTTTCGGTTTTATGCGCTCTGCATACTGATTAAATTTAGAGATAACGTTTGTCCACGTACATTAAAAACACCACTACATAGAGTATTGACGAATCACATTATTTTACTTCAAAGTTTTCCTATTATGTGCTTTTAAAACTAGTTATTTATATTCAATATCATGCGAACGTTAAAGTTTTTTTTATGACAGTTATGTCTTAATAATAATTATCATATACAACTTGCACAGTTATATTTAATTAGATTAAAAAAAAAATCCATAAAATAGAACATACAGTGTATGATTAATTTTTGAGTAATTTAATAGTTCAAAGTGTCAAATATTATACTTGCATATATTAATTATAATATTATATGGCATTTAATGCTAATAATTCCATGAGAAAAGTAGGAATGTTTAAACATTTTTTCATCAGTACCAGTTAAATTCAAAACCTATTGATTCTTAGCAATATTTAAAAGGAAAAAAGGGTGCTAATGCTTTTATTGTTCATTTTTGGATTGCACGGTCGATAAAATGTTGCTTAAAAATTCTTCTTTTTTCTCTTTTACTTTTCTAGAAAACATTAAGCAAGTAGTTTGATTTTTAAGTAAGATTTGCTATAAAGTATTTTGCAATGATTTTAATTCGCCAAATACTTTAACTTCAAAATTTCTTTTGCATTCTGTAGAGAATATAAAAATTTATATTCTCATAAATCGTGCGTTTAAAAAAATTTTTAATTAAAAAATTTTTATCTGTTAATAATATTAATAGACTATTTATCAAAATTTTAATTTCGCTTTTTTTTTCTTCTCTATTATCAACATAATTGTTCGAAAAGCTTCTTTTAATTAATTTTTTTATGTATTTCAGTTGTTCATAAATTCATTAATGGATGAAAAAATCCCTCCTCATTATTTTAAAAGAAAGTAGAATGATAATTTTGCACTCATACAAATTTTAAAAACATATTTAAAATTTTCTGAAAGTCTATGTTCTTATATCAAGCATCAAATAGACTAAACAAAAAAATATATAAACTGTTTAGATAATATATGTTTATATTTAAAGTACTACAGATATTTGTTAATATATGTATTTAAATAATTTAAAATATTATTATATGCAGTAAAAATTAAATTTTTAGTGCAATTTTCTTTAAAATCGCTATATAGTCTAATTTAAAACCATTGAATTATTAATTTTTTTTAAAGATCTTTTTTTTCAATATTAATTGGAATATAAATGATGATTAAGATCAAGATGCTTAATATTAATAAAATATATATAGACTATATAAAAAAATGTTACCTGTATTAAAAGATCCTGTTTATATGCAATTTTCCATCGAGCAGCAATTATTTGGGTGATTAGATTATTATTGCAGTTAAAATTTTCTTCTTTATAAATATTCGATTAAGTATTTCTGATATATAATGTCCATTGTTTCGAGTGGATCATAATTCTTATATATTAGCTTAAGATTGTTGTGCATCACCATACTCTTATGTTATCTAGCACCATCTGCAGAAGAACGTTGTGACCTTTAGCGGACGATGATACTGTTCTTATCTTTACTGCAGCATCTTTATTGTACAGGGACATCGAAGGGCTTTTAAGTAATCCACCATCTCTAGTGTCCACAGGATGCCGTTGTATAGTTGATCGGTAGACTGGAAACATTTATCTTGCAAATGCAACTGTTGCTTGCGCTAACGAGATTGTTTCTCATTCCCAGTTTGTTTTAACAGAAACCATTCAGATAATAAAATCGAATTCTCATATGTATTAACAATTAAATATCAACAATTTATATTTGAACAATTATTAATGCGTAGTCATGTTTATTAAATTTCCGAAGCAATCGATAAAATAATCATTTCTTTAAGTTGCATTTGCATTTAAATGATCAATATTTTTCTCAATAGATGAACAAAACGTTTTTTTTTTTCTTTTTAATAATGTCAATATGATTTTTACTTAAGTGAGAAATATATCGATCTTTACAGAATTCACCTGAAAATTTTATTTTAAAAATTAAATGAAAATGGTTATAAAATTATCTTAAAATTATTCTTTATACAAAAAAAATAGATATTAAATTAATTAATTTTAGTAAATTTAATTAATTCTAAGTAAATCGAAAGAACTTTAAGCTACCTATAACATGAATTCATTAAATTATAATATGAGCTGTATATATATATTTTTTTAAATTTTTGATTAAAATATGACAAGATGTAGAGACAATTTCATCTACTTATCGAAATCGGTAACTAAGTGGCATAATTCCAACATGTTTGTAAATGTATCCAGCAAAGCAATAGGAAATAAATCACTATCTTCAACTAATGGAATAAGTGAAGCCAAGACCTGACAATAAATTATAATTTTAAGCGAGAAACTTTAGATTATTGCCTGAAAGAATTGTTATATTCATACTGATAATGCAGCAAAAATAAAAATAAATGAACAAGATTTTTGGGAGTGTTTTTACGAGAATGCATTAACAACCAACGATCATTTATCATTCGAATCTATATACATATAATAAATTACAGTACGGTATAGTTTGTATAATAGGTCTATAGGTGGTGTATCGATTTGTTTATAAGTTGAGCGATGAATGGCAAGTAAAAGTTGCCTAACAACAACATTTAATAAACATGATCATGACATTCCTTAGCGTAGGGCGATGAAATAGCATTGTTTCAAACTATCAAAGGATTGTTTGTAAAAGAGAACAAGTTTGAATTGTTTAAGGACAATGCCATCGGTTATATGAAGAGAAATGTATTGGTCACTATAGAATTCACCTGAAAGTTTTTAGTTGAAAGATATTAAATTAGTTGTCACATTTTACTGTCAGTTTTAAAATAGTTTTATTCTTATCACGCCATTCCATTATGAGAGGTCAATGACACCGTTTTATCAAACGACAAAAGAGTAGCTGACATTAATCAAATTGATTACATATTAAATAAAATACAGGTATAACTAGTATTGAATTAAATTAAAATATTAGTTAACAACAGCAACAAAAATAAAAAAATAAAGAATTCCATACAGTCTTAAAAGTGAAATCGAGAATTAGATTCAGGTCCAATTTAATGCCTTTCATTTCGTGCCTCTGCTATAATCTGTATTTCCCATGTTGCCAGGCAACATTGGTATTCCTGACTAGTGTCAGTAGCCGCAGAGATAACCCCTTCAGCTCACGTTTTCAAGCGAGTGACCTTCAATCCTTGTCGCTTGTCGTATGTACAACATTCCTTGAAACTACTGTACACTGCTTTATTATCGAGAGAGAGTGAGTTGCAAATTCGAGCAATAATGATTATCGATATACAAAGAGAATATCTCTTTTCATGATTTATACGCGCATGTGTGTATATAACGTATGGTTAACAGTCACTTAAACTGGGTGCCATTATAATCAATATATTTCGGATGCTACTCATGCCATAGATTTATTGCGATCGAGTCTCGTGATAAATAAGTTTACTTACAATATCTATTAGAGATAATTTAGAATATTAAAAGAGATGATAAAAAAACGAAAAGGATAATAATGTGTAGAATAATTTTACCAGTTTAATGACACAAATAAAATCGAATTCTGTTTAAAACTTAAACATCGTTAAGCTAATATCAATTACAACGAGTTGAATAGGGGGAATTAGCGAAGATATATGAAGGTATTGCTTGTTAATACAAGTTACAGAGCACTTGTTTACTTTAGCATATATAAATCGAAATTCATCCCACGTTATTACTAAAGCATTTCAACCACCAAGAATTAATCTTATCAAGGTCTCTCAACACTAGCATTCTGCTGGGAACGAAATAAAAAAAAGGCACAATCGCTGTCGTCGTATGACAGATCCAGCTGTAAATACATGTATCATAAGAGAAAGCGTGCAACACGTAGCTTATGTTGAGCTCGTATCAGCTAGTTATGTCCTTTACTAATTAATTAATAGTCAAAAAAAGAACTACTTTTCCAGACAATGGTCTACGTATCTCGAAATACCAACTAACACTTATTGTTCGAGGAATGCAATCGAGAAGTTCTGTAGATATTCCATGTTTTAAATAGGAAATTAACAGATCAAAACGATTTTTTTCTTTTTCTTTTTTTTTTAATAATCATAAGTCGTATAATTTCTCTCGAAAGTTTTTGGTCCAAAAAAGAACGAGATGCTATCAAACTCTAAAGCGGATAAAAATCTATTTAGATACTTATTGTGGGTGGAAATTAAATACGTGGACGAGTTTTCTAATAACCAATACCTCTTTAGATAAAAGGTCAATGTACTTTTAAGAATAATCCCGCAACCAGTTTCTATTTTGATATTGTTTAGAAAATAAAAACTTAAAAATAATTTTAATTTCTTTTTTTTTGAAAGTTAATAACGAAAACAGTTTTTTTTCTTTTTATTGTGTTATTGAATATATTTAGTTTTATATTATAATTTTTACCGAATTTAATTTAATGGGATTATATTTTCTTATTAAATTAATAGAATATGGATATAATTTAACAGCATATTTTGCATTACTAACTAGGTTCTACTCATCCATCAAGACAAACAAGATTAGAAAGTGTGCTAAGATAGTCTGCCTAAAGGTTTTAATATAGAATTTTAAGTAAGAACAAACAATGATTAGCAGTATTAAAGAACATGCTGTAATCACTTCTGAAAATTATATGGTTTTAATACAGTTTTCCGCTTCTAAAGAAAGCATTACATATAATAGGTGGAATTTCTGGAATTTAAGAGGTTTAATCGCTTAAAATAATTATCTCTGAATGAGTTATGTGAATAGAAGACCATGTTAAATCCATATTAATGAATGATGTTCATCTTTCGGTATGTCTATTATAAATGGTATTTTAAGAAAGGAATTTAAATCCGTATTTATTTTGGAAAACTTTAATAACTTCGAATAAATAGAACAAAATCTTTAACTTTTACATAAATGCAAATGATTTACTGAGATACTATTCTTTATTTCATTTATATCGCGCTAAAAACATTTTTTCTTTTCGTATACTCACAGTGAATTTTAGGGGAAAAAAATAGCCTTATTACGTAAATAAGGTGAAGTAAGCGTCTAAAAATCTCTATAAAATAATTGCTAAAACGTATTTTTTTACTATATCCACTAACTTTAACTCCAAATTTCTCTTTAAAATTCATCATATTGATGATTAGCGCTTCAAATCAATCAAAAAATGCTGTTTTAAACATTCTTAAAATGTATTTACAAAAATATTAATAAATCAGTCTAAAATAACTTAAACATATGTTATTCTATCGCCCAAAATTTTCGCGAAAATGAGTATAAAAGTATGTTTTTAGGCCGCATTTTAAATATCTTTTATATCTATAGATTAATAGTTTGCAGATTTGTATATAATATCACAAATCTGACATTTATTATAACATGCATAATTAACCAGTATTATTATAAAAAATTAAAAAAAAATTTTTTTCCAATATTTCATTCGATATTTTTGTTTTAATAAACAGCAAAAATAAAAATTAATTATAGGTTTACTAGCTTCCTCATAATATGTTAATAGTTTGGTAACCTACATTAAAACTAGAATTACTTAAATTTTTATTATTGCGCAACATAATACATTAAAAACTTATATTTCAATTATTATTTTCGCTTTTATGATATTTAGCATATCTAAATCTATCAAGGCTAAGTAACTTATGCATAAAATAAACAAAAAATATAACCTACATTGTATACTATGTAATTCTTAGAATTAATATTGTATTAAATATCTTAACAAGTTATATAAATATTAATAATTTATTATAATTTTAAATATTATTTATGTCTTTTTATATATATAAATTAAGGAGCACTGAACGTATTGAGTTCGGTGTGTTTCTAACTCTTACATCACCATCTTAACAAACATGTTTAATATCAATTAAAGCAGTTTGTTTATTATTAGCGTAAACAGGACCCGTGCAAAATTTTAAGCATAAAATTTTGCATGGGCTCCTGTTTTCGTTTCGCAAATTGCTGCTAATAACATAGCTACAAGTGCGTTTAGTATTTTAATTTCGAAAATTATCACATCAAAAAGCGATATTTGATAGACTGTTGTCTTATTTGCTGTAAAAGCAAGTAATGCAGGTATAGTGATTTCTTCACATCCCACCTGTCTTTGTTAGACGAAGTTTTCTCCCCTCTTCTCATCCCGTGTCATCTGTCAAGAGCAACTATCCCTCTAAATGTTTTGTTCTGCCTGCAGGCAATTGATGTCCATCTAATCGGGTACTAATAGTCAGGGTATCAAGGTCACGATACAAAGGTCGTGTCCTGAAATTGGTCTCGAAGATTCCGTTTAATAAACAATAAATTGCTCTTTTTCGAAAATAATGGAAAATGCGTATTTTTAAAGATAAAATTAATATTCCATTTTCGGTTTTTTTATGTTTAAAAAGTACAATATTGTTTTTCATCTCCTTGAAAAAATATAAAAATGCATCCTCGTTTCTGTTCAAATTCTCAAGACTACTTGGCAGGATTATTATATTTTGCAAAAATTTATGGTTAAAAATTTTATAAAACTATTCTCATACCTGATTTATTATAATTCATTCGGGAATTTACCAAGAAATTAGCGGCAAAACAAACAAAATTAATGAGGAATCTACGAAAGAAATATGGTGATAAATTATGAATCCCAAAAACAATAAATCTTTTAATCTTTATGGAAAACTTTATATATTAAGTAAATGCAGTAATAATAATAAGTTTGCAATGAACATTTTGATCAAATTTTAAAGTTTGATAACATCTTTCTGTGGGATAGAAAATTTTTTCTTTAGATTTGTTTCAATTAAATATACGTTTCCCTATTAGATGACAGTGGTCGAAAAAGAAACCCTTAGATAACATTTATCTTTAAAAAAAATCTCAAAATTGATAGCCAACGATTGACAAACTATCAGAAAAACTAGAAAAAAAAATTTGAGAAGCCAGCGCTCCTTAAGTCATAATTAAGTGGACAAGAAACGTGAATCTTCGAAAGAATCCTCCATCATTTTATTGTAAATTCCATTTAAATCTATCTGAAGTGTTACTGTAGGGAAAAATATATTTACTTCTTTATATATCTACGCATAAATTAAACATAGTTACCAATTCTCCTACTTTATTAAATCCATAAAAATTTATATTACAGTGCATTTAAGAAACGATTCATAAAATATACTAACCATAACTAGTACTCATAAATAAATTAATTGTTATAATATAAACTGAATGTATCTTTACTAAAGAGTCAATTGTAAGCATGTTAATAATTTACAAATCTATTTATTATATTTTTAAAAATTAATTTATTAATTCTCATTATGGATAGGAGGTTAGACAAGTTACTAGAAAGGTATATTCTCTTAAGTTATTGTCACAACGCATTCGGTTCATGTTTTATTCAAGAACGTCTTCATTAGTTTCATTACTACTTGAAAAATTAATCCTTATTATTTTTTTATCATTTAAAATTTTATAAAGGATGCGTTTTAATAGTTAATATCTATTTGTACGAATTTAATATTTAATTATAAACAATTTGTATCGAATAGATATATATTTTTTAAATAAAATGGCATTGTTCTACAAACATATTTTTCGTTAAGAATTGTAAAGCGTGCCATGAGACTATAAATCGCTCTCTTTATTTTTGGACGAAACGGAACGATGGCACAGTCTACGTAACGATATCGTTAAGCCTGTATTTACGACTCACTGATATTCATAATTTCAGAGGTACGTTGTCTTCAACGACAATGTTTATGATCTCATGCAAAAGATCAGGTCAAAGGTAGCCGCGCTTCTCTGATAATAGTGATAGCTAATGGTAGCCGGGGATTTAGCAGGGTTTGTGGTTTGCATTGTGGTAGTTGACCCCGCTTAACCGTTGACCACGATAACCCGAAAGGTCCTGGGCATCCGCACTCCTAAATCATTGCATGCTATGCCTTTCAATTAAGTGCAATTTTTACTACTAGGTCACTTCGGCCAACCAGTGATAAATTCCCGTACAGTATATATATAGGGGGAAGTAGGATAAACATTAAGAGTTTACTTTTTTTTTCTTACAGGTCATTTAACCAATCCACCCACGCAGCAGCGAGGATGGACGGATCTAGAAAGAACAGCAGCCTCAAAAGCACGAATGTGACTTGGGAAAATAAACTTCGTCACGGCTACCTGTCTTGGATATAGCTAATGGAACAATTAGTTTAGTGTGTGGGAACCGAATTTTGTATAATGTAGTCTAAACCAATAAGAATACTACTTAAGTAACATTTCCATTGATTCCTACAGGGCATTTTACAAGGCTGAGAAAATGTTTACTAAACCTTTCGCTCTTT
The DNA here is from genome assembly GCA_011317285.2 of Androctonus mauritanicus. Taxonomy (NCBI): domain Eukaryota; kingdom Metazoa; phylum Arthropoda; class Arachnida; order Scorpiones; family Buthidae; genus Androctonus; species Androctonus mauritanicus. Next base: position 21,358 of record WUQG02333144.1, on the reverse strand, counting down.
TGTGGATTAAAGCTTATTGTTTATTAGTTTAGGTTGTCACGAGTTTACTAATAGCTTTCTTCGAATTTTTATTATCATTATTATTATTATTCTACTCCCGAGCTTTAACAAAAAATTTCACAATTATTTTTTTTTCATTCTATAATAACGACCACCGGAAACAATTAAAGAGGATTAAATAAATCGGTTAAACTTTAAATTGTTCTAATTCTAAACGTGGCCTAAAGATAAATTTAAACAACTTGAATAAATGAAAATAATAAATAAATCTTGAACACTTTTATTATTATTTTCTATACGCGACTGACAGAGTGGAAACAATCTGCATCCCATTAAGAGAAAATTTCTCAATATTTTTATTAAAAAATTTGCACAATAAATAAGTGAAACGAAGCTTATAAATTATCGGATTAAACTCTATAATTTCGTATCAAAATCTTCAAGAAAACAAATCATAAATTTTTATACTTTTAGAAAATTGAATAACGTTGTATATAGTTGAACTATTAATTTTGATTATTGTCTATGGATGTTTAAACTTAACTTTATTTTAATAGATTCTACATAATTAAAATTTCGCATATTATGTGCTATGAGAAATATGTTTGTTTAGGCCTACTTTATATTAAATATTAATGCACAGAATTAATAAAATTAGATCTAAGCATATAAATTATAAGCTCGGTTGCAAAAATAATAATTAAAATGATAATTTTTTATTTATAATTTAAGAGTGTCATTAAATTTTATAGGTCTTAAGTCTAAGCGCTTATAAAAGAAATTAAATATATTTAAATGATAAGTTAAATCAGTATTTTTATATAAATTTCATATAAACCAAATTTAATAAATAATATTAATCTTAATTGTATTCAGATTTTGTAAACATGTTTATAATTTTAAAATCGTTTCAATAGGCCTAGTATAAAAATTAATCGAATTTTGGCTTAAATTAAACTTTATAAAGTGACGAATTTTGTACAGATTACATAAATTTATTACATAAACTTGTATAACAGATTTTCACCTAAAATTTATTTCTACCATATAATTTATTGCTTTGAAATATGAACTGAAAAATTAAATCGGGAAATCTATGTAAATTATAACGACATTTGCATATAGATCAAACTCTGATTGCTCTTTTAATTAATACAATTATTTCTGCAAACATGTAAACAAAAATGCAAAAAGATCTCAATAGGTAAATATATGATAGATCATACACGTCATATAGCGGTATGAATTTTATGAATTTAATTTTAAACTACAAAAGTACGTGCTAAAACATTTTAAGTTAACATTAATTGTTTCTCTCACTCTAGTCAATGTAACCTTTGACACTATAAAAGAAAGCCTAACCGCCATTCCCGCTGCGAATGACTATACAGAATAACATTGGACAAATGTCTAATTTTGTAGTGCTACTGTGTTCACTGAACTTATAAAATTAAAAAAGAATAAGAAAAAGAAAAATCCGTTGCATTTCTCAGCAGGAAAGAACTTCTTTCATCACTCACATTCAGAATACAATTCACAAAGAAATGTGCGATAGATAATTATTTTTTACAGGAATCATTTATTATTATAAATCCAAGTACTGTAACTCACGTCTCTGTCACGAAACAAAGGATAGCGGACTAACCACAAAATAATAATAATAATATATATATATGTATGTGTGTATATGTATGTATATGTGTATAAAAAAAGTAATAAAAAATATTGTCTACTCATAGCAATTTTGATTTAATTGAATAATTTTCAAACGAAGAAAAATAGGCATTTACCTGTACTCTTCTATAAAAATATAAAGCATCTTCCTTTCGTCGAACGTTTTCATTATTTTTTGGAGTTTTTTTCGGTGGTCGAAATGGCTGAGCATATTTGGGATTTCCAAGGGCATTGCATAAAAATTTGTCATGGTAAATGCCGATTAGAAACCCCATTTCTGCTTCAGCTGCCATAAAAGGTGATAAAGCAGGCCAAAGTGTGCCTATCTTCATATTAGGACATTCGATATATCTATTGTCTACAGTTTTCATCCGCATGTCCACATAATTTTTGTTAGACTTAACCACTAACATCTTAATGGCCTAATATTTTGATTTTGTGTAAGTATCATTGTTTGCACTTTAAACATATACGAAACGTTAACATCTAATTGTTCATTAAGAACTTTGTTGCGTGTTTATTCATACTTTCGTGAGTATCAGAAAAATTTGTGAAGTGAGTTTACGAAAAGGTAGAGTAAGTCAATAAATATCTGTATATTTTTTAAAGTAGGCCTGCATTATTTTAATAAAAACTTCAGACTTTAAATTTTCTGCAAAATATCTGTGTTGGTACTTCAAGTTAGAACAAAAATTCCGTATTTTTTTTGTTCATTAATATTTAAACATTTGGTATCTAAAAGTTTGAAACGAATTCGCAGATAATTTTATCGCTAAATTCGACAGCATGATGAAAGTTTGGTTTTAATATAAGAAATAGAATTAAGTCATCCGATGCAGTTGGTTTAACGTATTAAAGATTTGGAGCAATCAGCTGTTTTATTGAAAAATTAAAAGAAAACTTACTAACCTAGAGTATTATCCGTGGTGAGTGAATACTTCTCTGTTGGACCAATCACATACCCGATCGATATAATTCTGTAGTTTTAATGGCGACGGTGAGGCCCACAGCGTTTGGGACTTAGCAGGCCAGTAAATAGTCAAACCTTCCACTGTACCACTAAGGCCCAGACGCGGTGTGCGATCTGTAGTAGGACATGGTCCGTCCTCATTGCCGCTATAGAACAGTCGAAATTTTAACATCCAACAGGTTGTCATGTGCAAGAAGAACTGTCCACATTAAATAAACATACACACGTAAACCACAAATACACATCATCTATTGAGACGTGTTGCTAGCCTACCGAAGACCCGGCTTACGGGGCGGTGGTCCTGTCCTGCATCTCGCACCACCTGTCTGCTACGAGAGGTGGGGCCGAAAGGTGAAAGTTCTGAGAGGCAGGTTTTTTCTTAAGCACCTAGCTCGTCGTTACACTCACCATACCACATAGGGAAGTAGTCCCGGTCTGTAGCAGGTTCTTACAGATTAGTACTCCGAGCTGTCCTCACACATACACACACGCATACACATACAAACACTCACAACACAAAACACCAACACCTTTCCATTAAAACGTTGGAATCCACGGCCGGTCAACGAGTTCTCGCAATTTATCGCGGCGTACGAGAAGTAAGAAGGGAGGGCGAAGATGGGGGATCAATGTCGGCCCGGAGGCCACCAAACCCCGGCCCCTAATTAAGTCAGACAGGTCCCAGGCCCGGAGACAAACACTCTTACCTGTCCAGTCAGGTGAACACGGGTAGCAGGTGTCAGAGAAAGGACATCGTGCTATCTCGCTGCGTACCCGTGTGACGTTATGCCAAGTGGACAGTTTCAATCCGGTGTGTTTTTTTCTTTTTTATTTCCTACACGGATGGGTTAGTTCGAGATTTTAAAGAGTTGCTCTAAGGCTTTCTTTTGCTTTTTATCTAACACGTGTCGACTGTAACGGCTTCAGGTGAACGCCAAACAAACTTCCTTTGCTCTAATAGTTTGCTTTTTACATCAAGCGATTCACATGGATTTTGAATGCAAATCATCTCCGATTATTTTATTTATTTATTTGTTTAACGAATTACATATTCTGTGTTACAGCAAAAGTATATTTTACTGGGATAATAAGCATATTATATACATCAAATCTATTTATAATAGATTTAATTGGTCTAAAGATATAGCCTACTTACGAGTTAGCAAAACAATAGCCATCATAATTGGTCTAAACTATATCCCAAATTATTTTAGAACGTGATACAATTCTTAATTATTGCATTCTGCATTAATAATAATAGAATGTTATTGATAGATCTTATTTATAGAATTTAGAAAATAAAATTTATCCTCAAAGATTTAACGAGACTGGACTTTAAATGAAGTCTATTGATATAACTTTCTACCGATTTTAGATTTGATATAAAAGATATTTATAGCTAAGATAATTTTTATTAGGCTTTATATTTAGCTTAACACAACTAATTCTTTTTTTTTTTTTTATTTTATCTTTTCTATGTTAATGTGATATTTTAAACAGATTATACTCTGTTGTTGGTTTATATAATTAATCATCGCTATTTAGTTAAAACAGATATGATATTTAAATTATTATTATTTTTTGGGGGATTGAAAAATTGATATCTGCTTAATTACTGACATATTTTTAAAAATATTAATTCCTAATTAGGCAATTTTTTCTTCCTTAGACATTAGTGTCCACACTTAAAAAGCTGTTTAACATTTAAAAAAAATTACTTTTTTTAATCAAAAAATTTTTATTAAAAATATTACATATAATTTTTATAATTATAATAAAAAATTAATAGACTAATCAAAATTATTTTTTCAAAAATAAAACTTAAAGATCTTAAAACTTATGCGACTTTTAGATTATTTTAGCTTCTTTTATGTATGTTTTAATATTAAAAACATACCGATAGTTGTTTATATGACAGCAAAACTCTGTCAGTTTGCTAATAGGTGAAATTTTCTAAATGTTAAACGTGAGAAGAATATTTTTATCTAACTATACCGGATTTAAAAAGCCTCGTATAAACAATAAGAAGTCGGGATTTTTATCCGTGCTTTTTTATAATTAATTTTGTATTAAATTGTATTTAAAATAAGACATATGACCTATAAGTGTAAAGAATTATTATATTAGGACATTTCTGAAAGCAATTTGGTTAATGATTAAAAAGCAAACAGCATAAAACATAAACCCGTTAAACGTCGAAATTAAGTGTAAACTTACCAATAGGCATACTCTGTGTGAGATCGGATAATATTACTATCGTCCTTTAAGATTTGTACAGAATGATAAGTGTAACAATTGTTTGAAAATACATAAAGCTAGTCCCTACGTGAGAAGCAAGTCAACCTTAGTTCTAAATTACACATCAAATTGTAGACACTTCTTAGCTGGATATTTCAAATGATCAATCATATCAGACGTTTACGTCACATAAAATTATACCATGTGACTTCTCACATTATTTTTTAATATTTCACAATGATATTGCTCTCTCACTTATTCACAATGTACCTATCACCAGGAAGTGGAATAAGAGGTTATTGGGATAGATTAGCTAACTAAAGACTTTGTCGACATTTATAGAACCAGGTCACTATCGCATATGAGAGCCTACACTTTTGGCATCAGAACCGAATTTTTTACGATAAAAAATATGCACATATGACAGGATGATTCCTTATCAGGAGAAATACATGCAAAAACGAGAAATTGCTGACTAATTGTTTATATTTCAAGATTATCATTTAGGAATGTAAATGTTAATTGCATAGAAAGTCGTTAATTGATATATAATAGATTATAATACAATGAAAGAGTTTCTGTACGGTTTATAACGAACGACATTTGAATTTCTAATTTTAATTACGCTTAAGTTATTCAAAGTCTTGACTAGTGTAACTAATGTTCTATTATGGGTTACTACATCCATTTAAGCTTGTAGGGTAGCTTATATTATGTGCCTTTTTTTAATCGAAATTCCTTTGCTTAAATGTGAAACTCAGTAAATTAAAAAAGAAATTATTAGGTATTTTTTTCTTTACTAGTTGACAAGAATTGTTTCAAATATATATATATATTACATTGCTAAATATTATTCCTGTACGCATTATTAAATTACTTCATTAATATTTTAATTAAAAGTATTGCACTTAAAACTCATTTAAATCAAGAAAAAGTTTTAGATACGTTAAATGCGTAAGAATGCAATTTATTGAGGCACATATAAGTTTGCACACAGCTAGACTTGTACAAAATTATTATTTCTATTTCTTTATTTAGATTTATTTTACCTTATCAATATCGTAAAAAATATTTGTTTCCCTCATGGAAAGCGATGCCAAATATTTTATTTGCTTTTTTTGCACAGCATTATAAAGCGATTGAAATAAAATCTATTAAACATAATTTTGTAAATGTTACAGTGAAATAGTCCATTAGCCTGCTGTTTTAGTATTAAATATTTATGATTATTTATCAAAATTAAATTGGATCAATATAATAATAAGAATCTAGTATCTAGATGGAATGAAAATCTGAATAAAAATATCGTACGCCAACAAAAAGAGAATCTGAAAGTTTGTAGAAGTTTTCTCGTCTTTATTGCAGGAATCCTGTTGCAAATAATACTAAAACCGTTATTTAACTGAATTTCAGCTTCGTTAATAATAGTACTTGTTTTCTTGGATAGGTTGTTATTTTGTGTACGTGTAACTTTTGTACTTTTGTGCAGACTCCTCTAATTATGTAGATGCTTTATTTTGCAAACTAAATGGCTTGGCTATAGGATATCATTATTATTGCCGTCCGTTTTTCTGTCTTGTTGGAATTTTGATTGGAACTCGTCTTATTTTTTTATCATCATCATTTTGCATTTAGGTCTGCATAATTTGTTGTTTTGGTGTTATATTTTCCCTTCTCCTAGTTTGGAAGTACAGTATTCGGTTTGAATCCTGTGTAGGCTAAATGTCTGACATCATCAAATTCATACTTCACCTTTTGCATACAGTATGAATTATCCAGTTTTTACTCGTTAACTTCTGAATGGCAAGTTTCTGGTATATACCTTTAAAATTTATTTTTAAACTGCAAATCGTTACACGAAAACTAAATTTCGATTAATTCTAATTTCCGAAAAGGTTTTTTGATTCTAGAAAAACATCGCCATCATCTTGTGCGACGGTGACTGATACGTTGTCTACTTTCTATTGATAAAATTATTGTAATATAAGGTAAAGAATTTAAGCAAACGTTATAAAGATGCCACGAAAAATTTATATATATATATAAATATATAGTTTTAAACTTATTTTGATATTTTTAATATACAGAAAGTTCTCCAAAAATGTGGATATAGTAAGTTCTAAAATCCAGATATTAAGCTGTAAATCGTTGACTTTGGTTTTAAATATCTGTTTACAAATCGTGTAGCATGCTGCAATTAACTTTTATGCATTGAAGCTTTCTATCTTATTGCAAGTAATTAAAATAGCAATTGGATTAATCTCATTACACTTCACTACGTATTCTGTCAACAAATAAGCTGTTAATTTTCATAATTATCAATATTTAAAATCTCTGTTGTTGACATATATTATCGCTTAACTAATTCATGACTTGTAAAACTGATTATTGCCGAAAACTTTGACATTTTTGGATTCTTGAACGTGATTCTTAATTAATACAATTCATATGTATTTCATTTTTACAATTATTATTCTAAAGAGTGGCGAAAAGAAATTTTTCGAATTATTAAAAACTTTATGATAAAATTAAATGTTTATCTCATCATTTCACAAACTTAATATGATGCTTATGAGAAAATTTCATAGATACAATAATTTTATGGAAGTTTTTGAAATAAAATAACTAGGCATACTCACTTTTTAAAAGATTCTAAAAAATGTGTTGCTGATATGATTAAACTCTCTCACGAAAAACATACTAGAAAAATATTGTTTATTTATAACTAATAATACCTTGAAAATTGTACTTTAATACAAATAAGTTGTAAATAAACTAAAACAAAAAAAAAACTAAAATATTTGAACTAAATTTCAGGTTAAGTTAGTAACCTCGATTACTAACTTAACCTGTGCGGAATTTTAGTTATTTTTATTGTTATATATCTAATACCACAAATCGCATTTTTTGTTGTTTGTGTATATATATATATATTTCCTATCGATATAAATCAAAATAACCAAAGCGTAACATCGTATACGAGTAAATTCATTAGATGTTTCTTTCGTGATAGCTTTGGGCTTCAAGTACATCCGAGAAGATCGCTGCATTCGTGGCCCTCTTTGCAACTTATTACACTATTATTAGATTTAATAACATCGTTTATACCAAATTGCGAGTTTTAATAATAATTTATAATTTTTTTATATAAATTAGAACATTTTATATTAGCCACACGTTCGGCATCGCAACGAAAATTAGATGCAGGGCTTTAAACTGAAAATTAGGAATGTACTTTTTGAATGAGATTATAACAAAGAAGAATTTGCATTTAGTATTTATTAATGAACAGTTAATGACAATTTTTATATTTATTTTAAAATTTCTAATCGGTTCTGTCTTAGAAACGAAAGCCCGTAAATTTCACTCCATACTAAAGTCGTTAGCGACTGATAAAAAAAAAATCTCTATCTCTGCCTTATTCGATTATGTAAATAGCAAATCGATTATATAACATTGTTCACTATTGTTCTCGTTCTTGCTTTATATAAGTCTATTAACCATCGAAGCAGACCTTAATGAGATAATGACAAAATTTGATTATGCTATTGTACTATTAAATTTTTTATTTTTAAAGAAAAATTGCAAAAAAATAATTGCGAATTATCTACTGAACATTTCAAAATTTTAACACATTTTTCACACTTTATAGTTTGCAATTTTTATATAAAAATAATTCTTTCGAGTCTTTTTTATGCAAGAATCAAAGTTAAATTTGTTAATTGCCGCTTTTATCAATAATTAACAATCGCGACTAGAATTAACACTAATTAATGTTACGATAACGTTTAATAAACGATTAATACATTAAAAAAATTCTCATTCATTTGTACTGGATTATCTTAATTATATTTTATTAATTTTAATTAAAATTTTATGTTTTTATTTCGTTAAAAATAGTTGCGGAATTCGCTGTGGGCAATTAATTTTATGTTAATTAAATAAAATATAATAGCCTCTTACAATGCTGTTAATTGCGATCCGGAAACATAAAATAGTAATCTAGATCAACAATAAGAGTTTTAACAAGTAGATCTACTCTATACATTCAAATGTAAAATGTTTCTTCTGGAAATAATAAACTGCAAAAATTATGCAGGAATTTCAGAAAGATTGCGAATAAAACATAACCTTCGCTTTATTATTGAAACCTGATGAGTATTCTAATATATTTTAACTATTAACTTATCAAAATGTTATACATATCGAAGAATAAGTTTGGAAATTTCCCGGAGGCTTCGTTTGAAAACACATTTTTGTACTTTATTAAGTTCGGGTTTATTACTAGATTAGGAAGGGTGTTAAATAAATGACCAGAGGCTAACCTATAAGGTTATATGCTCTTGATAATGTGTCTAATTGAAATTCTAAATTATATGCTATACTAGTGATAAAATTTCATGCTGTTAGAAAATAAAATAATTTTTGTTACATTTAATCGCTTTGAATTCATTTTATTATTTTTATACTTTTAGTTTTAAAACTATCAATTTTCTTTTTAACTTATGTAGGAATCGTTAAATGCTTTTCTTAATTTTCCTTTTATTTTAAATTTTTAAAGCCATTAAAAAAATTTTTCTACACATATTTAATTTGTTTTTCTGCCGGTACGTCAGGAAGAATCTCGAGAACTGACTAACACAGAGCATTAGTCAGTTCAAATTTTAATAAATCATTCTTTATTATGCAAATTATATGCTTATTAATTTTGAGGATGATACCTGTTCTGGTTACAAAATGGCGACCATTTAGAACAAGAATAGCGGCTGTTCGAAACATTAAAATACTGATATCTCTAAAAATGATTATTGCAAATAAATGAGATTATAATCATTTGAAAGATTTTTAAATTCGTTTCGTGGAAATAATCTTCTGCAATTAATTTTATTGTATGTTTGTCTGTCACGCCAAAATGTCTGCCGCAAAATATCTCAAGAACAAAACATCGTAGAAGATTCAAATTTCACAGTTCGTTTTTTTTCTTATCTAATCTGCATGAATACTAATTTTGAATTCATCATGCGGTTTCATTACAAAATGGCGGCGTTCGAAATTTTTAACATTCTATATACACGTTCCTGAAATTATTTATCGCACAGGAGAGGCACTATACTCATTTGAAAGATTTATTTGTAAAAAATGGGCTTTACTTACCATCGATAAAAACCGTTTAATTATATACTTTTCTTACACAAACATTACAGATTAAACGTTATAAACCACATTAAAGTTAGAATAATTACGGATTCATTAACTTCATTACGTTACCTACTAAAAAAACTAATCTTCCAGAATAAAATAAGAGTTGTCGTGATTTAAAATTACTTCCTTAATTATAATATTTTGAAAGTATGTAATTATTGTAGTCTCGACGTTAAATACTTTTAAGTGGGTATATCCAAACAGGCGTTTTGTATAACGTAATAGTCTTGGGCAAGATGTCGTGACTAAAACCAATTGCATATGTCACTAGAACGAACAGCAAATGCTGATCGGATCGTTTCTGAATCTGATTCTATCATTAAAGATGTTATATAAAATGATGGTAAAGCAAATTATTTTATAATGAAAAATTTCTCCTCATTTTTTTTTTCATTTTTTTGAGATTGGAAGACGAACAAGTTTTCGGAAAGGAAACTTGTTCGTCTTCGAAGTCTTCTTTTATTATTATAAAACAACTAGTTTGGTTGATAAATATCTTGCATAGGTGCATAATAATGGCATCAATCCTGTAATAGTATAAATCATTCGTGACATTTGGCTCCAAGTCGTATAAATCGAAGAGAATAACCAAATTCGGTTTTATGGTGATGTGACATAATTACGACCATTTTTAAAGTTTACTACGTAACTTGGACTCAGTTTCAACTCGTTTATAATGCGATAGAATAGTGTTAGCTTTTGGTAAACTTCTGCAGATAAAATATTTGTTTAGTGGGGTTATTTAATACATCGCTGCATAGGAGTCCATCGAAGAGTGCAGAAGAGAGATGGAGCGTAAGCTATTTGCTACTATATAACCTTCAGACGCATCTCGCCCAACACGTTCAATGACAAGCTGGGGTGAAGAGATGATGCTAATCGCAATTTGATGATGTATGTCATGCGACATTGTACGTGACTAACTTCCGGATAAGGATGAAGACACGTCCATTAATAACGTCCCCCTGCAATCTGTTATCATAAGTATTCATCGAACTCATTTTACCATACATAAAATAATATTTTAAATCGAGAGACTAATAGGTGTAAATAAATAATTATAATATTAAAAAAATAGTAAATAATCGAGGATTTAACACGATCTAATTAAATTTAAACGAGTTTGATCTCGAAAACACGTTTCCGATGACAATATTACAACTTCAGAATGTTCTATCTGGAAATAAATCGTTTTTAATTTATGTTTTTATAGGAAGAAAAGAATGTTAAATTTTTTTCTGCATTTATGCAATATTTTTCTTGAATTAATTAATGAGAATTGGAACAGAAATAAATAAATTATTCAGGACATTATGCGTTGTAGATCTAGTTAATTTTGTTTTTATTTTTTATGAAGTCCAAAAAATTTTTTTATATGTGTGTATATGTGTGTGTATAATTAGCCTTAAGCATTATGTCTAGCCTTACTGATAAAATGATATACAACTGTCGACATTAGTTCCGCCTCACGAGTTAATCAATTTTTGCTCTGATATAGGTTTATAGATTTAAAGAACTTTTGCTTCGTGTGATCATACAATTTTTATTAATTAATTAAACCTTAATAGTTCCTTATATGATTAAATGATTCCACATAATTTTTAAAATGTTTATAAAAAAATTCCTATATAATTTTTATGAATATCATCGCGCTTTTTTGATTATTCATAGTTTCGCATATTTGATGACAATGAGTACAAATCTTTCTCAAAGCAAATATCGATTTTGTTTTGTTATTCAGTTTAAAGACCTTTTCATACTAAAAAAGAATAAATTTGGTAGGTTTCTGTTTGTTTTTAAGCAGGTGTGAATAGATGTTTTCTCTTTTTGTCGTCGCAACGATTTTTCATTGTTTACTTCGTCACGTTTGCTTTTTCTAAGTGACTGATGCAGATTCGTTGTTATTTAATATTTATAATGATTTAATAACGATGGTTTTTTCATTTCATAGTATCTTATGAATATCTAAATTATGTCTTAATATAAAAATCCTAATAATTCTATTACTGAGTGTCTTCATCACTATTACTGGCAGAAACATTTTTACATTTTTTATTCGGACCACAGTTTTTTACCTTCTGATAATGAACTACACGCATCAGCTAACTTTTATTTCTTTTTTTTTTGTAAGCATACTTTTGCTTCTTAATATCATGATTTCCAAGCAACGATTTCGCGAAAATCTACTTCAAAATCCATCGTTTTAATGATCTTCAGAATTCTTTTGTGTAATTTTATAAGCATTATTAATACTGTTATGATGAAAGTAAAATATAAGATAAGCATCTTAAATAATCTAAATTTATACAGTTTTTTCAGAGCCTAAAGAGTTATATGCAGGTACAAAACTATAACAGCTTACAGGTTATAGCAGTCATTAATCAAAGAAAAAGAAAAAAAAAAAGATTTGAGAGATTACAGTTCTGTATACGTCTATTTAAGTAGATTCTGCTTGTGTTTCTGTATTCGGAAAATTGTAATGAAGGAAGTGCGTCTAAAAGTCCTTAAACAACAATGGGTGAGGTTAAATTTCGTACATTTTACTACTCCAAAATAACTTACTCTGTTGTTGTAATGACAAAATGTTAGAAGAAGTTATCTCTTAAAAAATGATTATAAACATAATAAAAACATTAATCAAAAGTTTAATAAAGGTAAAAAATAAAGCATTACGGTAGACCTATTTCTGGCATTGAGTTTGATGTTTTGACAACGCAAAAAAAAAACAAAAAACAAAAATATCCATACGGAGTTTCCCTAATTTACTCACAGAACAAAAAAATGATATGATTTCCAAGTTAATGAAGGGAAAATATTTTTTAGTTAAACAATGCCACATAAAGATAAAAACTTAATTAGAAGTTTGATCATTCCAGAAGTCGAAATAAAAATTCCAAGTACGTGATATCTGTTGATAAGAGTGCTCAAGGAAAAATAGAAGTTACATTATTCCTCTTTCTCATCGGAATAGTAAATTCAGGAATGAAATTAATGTAAATGCCAGTTTTTTCAAGAGTATATTTTACGTGGTTTGAACCGAAACAAAAAGTTGTAATTTCTGCGTGAATATTTTTTAAACCCAAGTTAAAATAAATTTCAAAAGTAAATTAAATCATCCTACGAGTTCGAACGAAGAAATAAAAATTTCTTTATATTTCCAAGTAAAAATTATTGAGAATAGTGCTGTATTATGAGTTTCTATTATATTTTAGAAGTTAAAAATAAAGAATTTTATTAAATAAATTGAAAAATTGCGTTTTAATTCTTAATTTCTAAAGTTTCTCGAATAAGTGAGATCTTAGACTTGGCAGCTCAACGTAAGTAAGGTTTGCCTGAGGTAAATTGGATAATAGAATATAAATTAGTTAATGATACTATCTGGATTTATTTGATAAAGGTCTAATGCTTATGTGATATCCTTGCTACAACCTATTCATTTCTTTAATGATGAGAAACCAATAATAATTTATCAAATTCGCAAGTAGAAAAATCTAATTCAGTCTATCAGTTCAAGCATCATTTTTCCAGTAGTCCAAGTCTATTTTTAAGTTATTTTCTTGCATTTAAATAATTTATTACTTAATATTTTATGTATATGTTCCTAATAATTTATAAAATTAGTTTTTTTGTTGATAATCTTCTTTGAGAATCTGTTTTTTAAATAATCATGCTTACTGCTTAAGTCTGTATTGCATCTATGGAAAAAGTTTTTAAGAGAGTTAAGTATCTTTTATTCATTTATTAAAAGTGTCATTTAAAATATCAATTATTTATAAAAACTTATATATTTTTATTTATTAACAATACAATAGATCATTGACCTTATAAATAGGGAAGAAAATGTAAAGTAAATGACATTACTTAGCCTTAAGGCACTCAATAAAACAAATTTACGTCATTAAAACATATAGGCCTGCAAGTAGATTTATATATTACTGTTTTTTTCCAACTGAAACATCTTAATTTATCGATGAGCAATCGTACAAGCCATTTATATATGCTGCATATGTTAACATAAACACGCATAATCAAAACTGTAAGAAGACGTTTGTTTTTTTTTTTTTTTGAATTTTTAAAAATTAAGAAGAAAAATATGAATAAAATTGCAGTTTAATCAATAAAGTTGGATCAGTTATTCAGATAAAACTGTATTAGTTAGCAAAAATTACTAAAATAGCAGCCTTAAAACAATCATCAAAGTCGCCAAAATAATTTTATTCTGCAATATGAAATGATAATTTGAGTCACGATGGCACGAAAAGTCTATAATTCAATTTAAAACAAAAGACTGATAAAATATTGAATAAAACATGTGAAAATAATGAGTTAAAACTTAGATATAAGATAGTATAAATCAATTGTGCTTTAATCGATAAAAGCAATAAGATAAAAAAAATATTCAAGTGAAAATATATATATATATACAGCTTACAAGATAGATAAAACTTCAATGGACTATCAAATCTAACACGCAAAATCTTAATTGACGAAAAAAGTTTTATTACGCTAATTAAAAATATGATTTACTAATATGTTTTCAGCCAATTATCATAAATTAATTCAAACGACGAGAAAATAGAATCATTGCAAAAACAGACAGAACGTATTTTATCATATTAAAAAAATGAATTTATCTATTATAAAACTATCGAATTATGTATTCAATTATGTATGCAATTAAACATTTACAAATTAAATGTATATGGTTTAATCTGCAGCAAGGAACTACATGCCAATTTCTCGTATATTGATACATCTGATATTTTGAATCGGATCAGAAAATATGGCATTAATGTTATTTTCAATAGCATGATCTTACTAATTTTCATAAAAATTAATCAAGTTGTTCTAAAGTTGTTAGACAAAACTTCAAAAGCACGAACATTTGCCATTTTTAAATAGCTGAAACTACAGAATTGCAG
This sequence comes from Androctonus mauritanicus, assembly GCA_011317285.2. Classification (NCBI taxonomy): domain Eukaryota; kingdom Metazoa; phylum Arthropoda; class Arachnida; order Scorpiones; family Buthidae; genus Androctonus; species Androctonus mauritanicus. Next base: position 6,352 of record WUQG02333144.1, on the reverse strand, counting down.
GTATCACATCAATGGCACACCCTTTCTACTGAATTTCATTAAAATTTATTAATTATTATAGTATATGCGAAGAGAGTATCACAAAGTTGGAATATCCACTCTGCCATTTTCGAATAGTTTAAAAATTCTAGATCGACGTTAATACCACAACATTCTTATAGAATTTCATAGACTTTTAAGTTACTTGAAAAGCTATTCGTAGGAGATACATGATAGATAGCAGTGAATTTAAGCTCTGCTTTGTAAAATACGCTTAAAAATAACTTTGCTAGTCATGTGATAAGCATTATCATATTTAAAGTATTAAAAAAACACATAGGCTTATATTGACATTTTCTAAATGTTTTGATAGAATTACTTAACGTTAATATATTTACATATATGAAAACGAGTTCGTTCAACTAATAAAATTAGATAAAATTATCAGAAAAAACGAATAACTTATATGAAGTGCAATAACATGATCCTCAATATAAGACTATTAAAAATGAAAAAAAAAGTGTATATAACGTTTTTTTATTTTAAAGAAAATCAAACTTAATCAAATTATTTTGTGATTGAAATGATAAATTTTATCTTCGAACCATTTTTTTTCTTACTGCATATATTATCGTACATTTTAAAAACTACTTTTTTTATATATTGGCCAGACGGTAGTATTATATAATATGTAGCAAGAAAAAATAGCCATCAAGTATAATACTTAGAAAGCACTAAAAGTCAAAAGATAAAACCGTTCGATAAAGGATATAACGTATACGCTGGAACGTATCTTAACAACTAGCACACGGGTGGAGTTAAGTCCACAATCACGCCCATGTGCTGATCGACATCTAATTGTGTACTTCCTCCAACGTATTCGAGATATAGGACATAAGTGACAAATGCCTTATGAAATATTTACCTATCCTCACTTCTTATATGCGATGGGAAGAAGTTAAGGTGATCATTAGAATAATCTCGCTAATGCATCATTGCCACATGACTGCGTGCAAAATAGAGCTATCAAACAGATCAAGATACTTTGTTTTATCTCTATATTTTTGGTCTTGTCAGATTATATCAGCTTTGTTAGTATTCTTCACCAAATGTATGGGATTCATTTAATGAGTTAATACTTTTTCATCCAGCAAGAAGAGTAATATCTATTAATTAGGGTCGTTTGTCTACGGAAGGCCCGTTGTAATGTTGGCATTTTTTTTTCTTTTGCAAAAGAAAAAAATGGCTAATTTAAAACTCCTACAGCTATAAAATTTTATAAGAGTAATGCATTTAATACGAATTAATAAATGTTAATATAGCAAGATATCCTTATAAAATATCATTTTATGCTTTGATTAATTAATTTTTGCATCATGCAAATAGATGGCTCCTATATTAATTTTAAGATATATAAGCATAAATCAACGGAAATTATGCTCGACTCGTAATTATTATATTTTACATAATTAATACATGCCACGTTTTATATATTAGCTTCGCTTTTTGCATCTTGAATATAATTTTTCAGACTAATTTTTCTTCGAGTAAATTTTGTTTTTGATCAATTGAGTTATTAAAAATCATCATTTAAAAATGATTTTTAATAACTCAATTGATCAAATCTCACGCCATCTTTTTTGTTTTACATTTTTCAGGATTCGGAATGCGTTTGATTTAACAGAAAAAAAAATTATTTTTGAGTTGATGTTTTATTTGAAATTTTAATAAAGATGGAGTAACAAAATATTTTTCGGTTCATGTATCATAATTTCGATCGCACGAAAAATATCCATAACCGATCTTAATCAGAAATTTAAAAATCTCTTTTATCTTCTTTATCGTCCCTTCTTAATGGTATGCTATGCATTTCAAGTTCATTATATCTTTTCATCAATTTTCTATTCTTTGATCCACCCTCAATGAAATTTATATTCCTTGAGACAACTCGATGGAAAATCCTTTCTCTCAACAACTCCCTAAATCGTTAATATCTTATTCTCTTGTATAATTAACTATTGTTCCTAATTCCAGATCACGTAAAATCAATCATTCCTTCTTTAATAATAACGTCTTACATGTAAAATACAAAAGGGTGAGAGTCAAACGATAGATAATGTACACAAAAGAGACTACGAAGTTGGCGCACTCTTAGAGAATCCGAAAGTTTAAGATGCCGTATACAGTACTTCCTTCTATTTGGCATGCAGAATGCAGGTGAGCATCGTTACTCTTCCATAGTGAGTATGGGTGGGGTTAGTTCCACACCCGTAACCAACAACCCCTTAGGTCCTGAACGGTTGATATATTGGCACTCTGATGAACCGACGTGTCCATCCCTGACAGGAGGAGGTACAACATCTACCAATCAATAACTGCGAGGTATAAAACGTTGTGTGCAATTCTCTCTTGACGTATCTTCTTCCTTTGAAAACAATTATCTAGCAAATTTTATGAAATTAATTAATGTAAAAAATTGTTACATTTTAACCAATAATTCATTTTTTTTAAAGCTGCGAAACAACAACAATAACACACTTATGTGCTTATATAAATCTGAATAATAAGAACGGATTAACTTAAATAATAATATATAGAAGAAGAAATCAAAAGTTAAGCTGTTGATTTTAAAATTGATTGGCGAATTCTATAATAGATCGAAAATAATATTAAACGAGATAAGTAATAGAATAACTCTGTGGTTATGGTATTTAGTGAGATCAAGTACTGTAGATGCTAAGTAGAAAAGAAGGATTTGACTTAATTGAAACGAATGATTGATTGATGTTGATTGATTTTGATGGATACGATGGAAATTTCTTGGGTGGCAGGAAGAAAAAATAAAGGTCTAACTAAGCAAACGTCGTCTTAACTATTTTCCAAAAAACTTTATGCTTAAAAAACCGCTCCTGAGAAATTATGATTGATAGCGCAAGGAAAAATATGGCATATCGTGTGCACTTTTTATGGTTTTTTTTTCCCCTAAAACTTTTCATTTTTGTCATTCATTAATGATGGAATTAAATATATATTTAATTAATTAGCAACATTCGACTTTATTATATTAAAGTTACATTAAACTTTATTTCTGATGCGGTAACAAGAATTGAAACTCTATCTTCATGAATACGATAAAATTTTTATTTCCTTTCTTTAAATAGGTTCTGTAAAATAATCCAAGAATTTTTCTTTTAATTTCTGATTAAAAATTAAAAGAAACTATACAAGGTATTACAAAGTTGAGCCATTTCAACAATACCTAAAAACCAAAATAGACTACTGTATTCTAACCTATATGATGTATCAGACATTGACAGCACCTGCCAAATTTGCTATTGCTTCTGGGCTTCTTTTGATTTAATAATTGCCTATTTTATAGCATCACAAAATTAAGAAGTATCAATAGACCCTATAGGGTTTATGGCATTTAAAGCATTGATATCTCTATTAAATTAAAGTTTCCATGTGGTCTAACCAACCTCACAACCATCTGAATTACGTTTATCTATAAAATAATTAGATTATTTATATATTAAAATTAAAAAAATTACTTTATAATGCAGAAATATTTATTTCACAACTTTTGCTTAAAATATAAAAACCATATGTAACAAATTGATTTTATATTCCTCTTTTTCTGCACGTTATAATTTTTGCAAGTTATAATATTATAATTAATGCTTCTTTTTTCTGTTTTTTTTTTTAATTAGTGAAAATTTTTCGGACCAATGCGGAAGATTTCTGTCGAGGTAAGCAAGGAAATGATCGAGGCTGACTGCACCTTAAGGGCTCAACACACATCTTAACATCTCTAATACTAGAACCGAGCAACGATGTCTACTACAATAATAGGCTTGGAATAAGAGGGTTCGAGGTGTGTAATTACCGAAAATTACCACAAGTTCAAAGGAGTTCTTGATAAACAGCAGTTATTGCATTAAAAGTATGCATGTTAAATGCAGAAATAGGCTAAAAAAATAAAAAAAAACTCCGCAGATTATTTAGAATGATGATTTTTAAATGTTTTGAAATATCATATTACTAATACACCCTTATTTCTATGACGTAAAAAAATTGGGTTATTCGATCGAAACGTTATTACAACCATTAAATTTATTTAAACTAATTTTTATAAAGTTTGCCCTAAATTTTATTATATAAGCTAAACTTTTATATATATAAATATATATATTATTATTTTTTTAATTCGTAAGTTGGTCGAACTATTTAGAATTGTCTCCATTAACTTCTAAACATTTCTCCACTAGCTAGACGTACAGATACCATCAGCCCCACCCTTAATCTGCAGTTGTCTGCTTCTCCTAAAAACAACCAATGATAAATGCCAGCAATAGTACCACGCCCTTTTAGCTTATTCCCACACAACCGAATAAAGGATCTACTTTTTATTTCCCTTCATTTAACTGATTTGTCATCAAGATAGTTGATGGCTCGAAACGATCGTCCTTAATATTCTCATTTCTTTACATTCATTAATGTGACTATTGAATGGAGTTTGAAGATGATTTCTAAAATAAGATTTCGTAAAAATATACATAAACGTCAGGAATAACTATTAAATTTATATATTTTTAGCTATAAATCATAAATCTAAATCTATGCAAAGTACTTAAGAAAAGTAATATCTTTATAGAGATCTGAAAACAAATTGTAGTTGTCTTTTTTTCTTTCTTTCTTTTAAAGAACCTCTAAGGCATATATAATATTTTTATTTATTGGCATCTATAAATTTATGGTATATAGTTAGAATTTTCTTTGATGTAATTTTCTACTGCTTAGAATTTTGATTAATTATTATTCTATCCTTTAATTACGAAAAAATTTTATTCTTGTTTTTAATATCTAGTTATTTTTCTATGCAAACTGTTGGAGAATATTGTCTTTAGGACCTCCCAAATATGGTACACTATCAAATTCAAGTTCCAAACTTTCCTTGTGGGCACGGATGAATAATATAATTTATAGGAATATTTTTTTTATTTTGAGTTTATATACAACATCCGCTTATGTGATGTGTTTATTCATGAAGTTTGAGCATTCAAGTTTGTTTTTTTATTTTCAAATATTGATGTGAACACGCATAAAACAAAAGTTTAAGCAAAGTTAAACTTTTGTTTTATGCGTGTTCACATCAATATTTGAGCAATTTGATACCGTGAACAAAATTAATGAAAAGATTCGATTTTTATGACACTATCTGGATATTAAATTCTGACCACGTCATCACTAAGCTGACTATTACAACATGTCAAGAATGGACTTAGTTTGCTTGAGAGTTCAATATTCTAAAAGTTGGACATAGTATTAGAGTAATCATAAAAATAAAAATCTTGATCGATCGTTATCTTTATTTGTAACAAAACTGATTTAGATATACTGTTAGTAATAAAATCACGAATATTTTGCTGTATAAGTATCAAACAATACATCTCTTAATAGATTTACAGTACGATTTATCATAAATTTATGTTGAAAAATAGAAATTATTCAAACAACTGATAAAATAATTCCTTTTGATAAAATTTCATATTGTATGACAAAAATTAAATTATATCAATTAATATTTTTTGAATAATTTTTGGAGAATATATATAGCATACAATATTTTAGAAACAATAAAAAAATAGAACTAATAAAGCCAATAATCAAAACAATGCATGAACTTAGAAAAAAGAGTTAATTAAAGAGCTTTATCATGTATTACTTTAGTCTGAGTTTATTCTTGTCTTTTCTTATGCATATTTGTATAATTTATTCTTTATGAATATTCGGTTTCCACCCATCTATTAAATATTGTATAAATCTAATTTGCTCGAATTTATAGCATAATTTTATATTTTTGCATACAGTTATTAATTATGTTACATTTTATTTATGTCCCATCGATAATTAATATTTTTTATATATATAATCCTATTTTTCTATTAGGTTTTCATTATTCAAGCCATTAAGATCAACTTTATTCATAGACTACGTTTAGTCATGCTCATCATATCCTTACCGTTCATTTTTTTATAGTAACTTAACTATAATAAGCATTTCTTTAAATTCTTTATACTTTCAATTGCAACAGTGGTTATTTTTCTTTAATATTCTTAAACGTTACGCGCCTAAATTCCACTAAAGACATATTCCTCTCAGATCAATTGTAAAAAGCTTTACGTGTATGAAATGTTGTTAAAACTTTCACGCTTTGTAAGATTATTATTATGTTGTTTATCGGTGTGAGCACGGAATAACTCCGGAGCAAAGTGCTATGTCGGACAAGAATCAAGACATAGCTACTTGAAATGTTTAGCTATATTGACTAACTGTCTATGTCAGTGCTGAGAAACTTTCTTACTATGTTGCA